>CM059450.1:23377285-23565982 GCA_030390025.1 Squalus acanthias
ACTGCTCGCTCTAACTGCTCGCTCTAACTGCTCGCTCTAACTGTCGCTCTAACTGCTCGCTCTAACTGTTCGCTCTAACTGCTCGCTTCTAACTGCTCGCTCTAACTGCTCGCTCTAACTGCTCGCTCTAACTGCTCGCTCTAACTGCTCGCTCTAACTGCTCGCTCTAACTGCTCGCTCTAACTGCTCGCTCTAACTGCTCGCTCTAACTGCTCGCTCTAACTGCTCGCTCTAACTGCTCGCTCTAACTGCTCGCTCTAACTGCTCGCTCTAACTGCTCGCTCTAACTGCTCGCTCTAACTGCTCGCTCTAACTGCTCGCTCTAACTGCTCGCTCTAACTGCTCGCTCTAACTGCTCGCTCTAACTGCTCGCTCTAACTGCTCGCTCTAACTGCTCGCTCTAACTGCTCGCTCTAACTGCTCGCTCTAACTGCTCGCTCTAACTGTTCGCTCTAACTGCTCGCTCTAACTGCTCGCTCTAACTGCTCGCTCTAACTGCTCGCTCTAACTGCTCGCTCTAACTGCTCGCTCTAACTGCTCGCTCTAACTGCTCGCTCTAACTGCTCGCTCTAACTGCTCGCTCTAACTGCTCGCTCTAACTGCTCGCTCTAACTGCTCGCTCTAACTGCTCGCTCTAACTGCTCGCTCTAACTGCTCGCTCTAACTGCTCGCTCTAACTGCTCGCTCTAACTGCTCGCTCTAACTGCTCGCTCTAACTGCTCGCTCTAACTGCTCGCTCTAACTGCTCGCTCTAACTGCTCGCTCTAACTGCTCGCTCTAACTGCTCGCTCTAACTGCTCGCTCTAACTGCTCGCTCTAACTGCTCGCTCTAACTGCTCGCTCTAACTGCTCGCTCTAACTGCTCGCTCTAACTGCTCGCTCTAACTGCTCGCTCTAACTGCTCGCTCTAACTGCTCGCTCTAACTGCTCGCTCTAACTGCTCGCTCTAACTGCTCGCTCTAACTGCTCGCTCTAACTGCTCGCTCTAACTGCTCGCTCTAACTGCTCGCTCTAACTGCTCGCTCTAACTGCTCGCTCTAACTGCTCGCTCTAACTGCTCGCTCTAACTGCTCGCTCTAACTGCTCGCTCTAACTGCTCGCTCTAACTGCTCGCTCTAACTGCTCGCTCTAACTGCTCGCTCTAACTGCTCGCTCTAACTGCTCGCTCTAACTGCTCGCTCTAACTGCTCGCTCTAACTGCTCGCTCTAACTGCTCGCTCTAACTGTTCGCTCTAACTGTTCGCTCTAACTGCTCGCTCTAACTGCTCGCTCTAACTGCTCGCTCTAACTGCTCGCTCTAACTGCTCGCTCTAACTGTTCGCTCTAACTGCTCGCTCTAACTGCTCGCTCTAACTGCTCGCTCTAACTGCTCGCTCTAACTGCTCGCTCTAACTGCTCGCTCTAACTGCTCGCTTAACTGCTCGCTCTAACTGCTCGCTCTAACTGCTCGCTCTAACTGCTCGCTCTAACTGTTCGCTCTAACTGCTCGCTCTAACTGCTTCGCTCTAACTGCTCGCTCTAACTGCTCGCTCTAACTGCTCGCTCTAACTGCTCGCTCTAACTGCTCGCTCTAACTGTTCGCTCTAACTGCTCGCTCTAACTGTTCGCTCTAACTGCTCGCTCTAACTGCTCGCTCTAACTGCTCGCTCTAACTGCTCGCTCTAACTGCTCGCTCTAACTGCTCGCTCTAACTGCTCGCTCTAACTGCTCGCTCTAACTGTTCGCTCTAACTGCTCGCTCTAACTGCTCGCTCTAACTGCTCGCTCTAACTGCTCGCTCTAACTGTTCGCTCTAACTGCTCGCTCTAACTGCTCGCTCTAACTGCTCGCTCTAACTGCTCGCTCTAACTGCTCGCTCTAACTGCTCGCTCTAACTGTCGCTCTAACTGCTCGCTCTAACTGCTCGCTCTAACTGCTCGCTCTAACTGCTCGCTCTAACTGCTCGCTCTAACTGCTCGCTCTAACTGCTCGCTCTAACTGCTCGCTCTAACTGCTCGCTCTAACTGCTCGCTCTAACTGCTCGCTCTAACTGCTCGCTCTAACTGCTCGCTTTAACTGCTCGCTCTAACTGCTCGCTCTAACTGCTCGCTCTAACTGCTCGCTCTAACTGCTCGCTCTAACTGCTCGCTCTAACTGCTCGCTCTAACTGCTCGCTCTAACTGCTCGCTCTAACTGCTCGCTCTAACTGCTCGCTCTAACTGCTCGCTCTAACTGTTCGCTCTAACTGCTCGCTCTAACTGCTCGCTCTAACTGCTCGCTCTAACTGCTCGCTCTAACTGCTCGCTCTAACTGCTCGCTCTAACTGCTCGCTCTAACTGCTCGCTCTAACTGCTCGCTCTAACTGCTCGCTCTAACTGCTCGCTCTAACTGCTCGCTCTAACTGCTCGCTCTAACTGCTCGCTCTAACTGCTCGCTCTAACTGCTCGCTCTAACTGCTCGCTCTAACTGCTCGCTCTAACTGCTCGCTCTAACTGCTCGCTCTAACTGCTCGCTCTAACTGCTCGCTCTAACTGCTCGCTCTAACTGCTCGCTCTAACTGCTCGCTCTAACTGCTCGCTCTAACTGCTCGCTCTAACTGCTCGCTCTAACTGCTCGCTCTAACTGCTCGCTCTAACTGCTCGCTCTAACTGCTCGCTCTAACTGCTCGCTCTAACTGCTCGCTCTAACTGCTCGCTCTAACTGCTCGCTCTAACTGCTCGCTCTAACTGCTCGCTCTAACTGCTCGCTCTAACTGCTCGCTCTAACTGCTCGCTCTAACTGCTCGCTCTAACTGCTCGCTCTAACTGCTCGCTCTAACTGCTCGCTCTAACTGCTCGCTCTAACTGCTCGCTCTAACTGCTCGCTCTAACTGCTCGCTCTAACTGTTCGCTCTAACTGTTCGCTCTAACTGCTCGCTCTAACTGCTCGCTCTAACTGCTCGCTCTAACTGCTCGCTCTAACTGCTCGCTCTAACTGCTCGCTCTAACTGCTCGCTCTAACTGCTCGCTCTAACTGCTCGCTCTAACTGTTCGCTCTAACTGTCGCTCTAACTGCTCGCTCTAACTGCTCGCTCTAACTGCTCGCTCTAACTGCTCGCTCTAACTGCTCGCTCTAACTGCTCGCTCTAACTGCTCGCTCTAACTGCTCGCTCTAACTGCTCGCTCTAACTGCTCGCTCTAACTGCTCGCTCTAACTGCTCGCTCTAACTGTTCGCTCTAACTGCTCGCTTTAACTGCTCGCTCTACTGTCTCGCTCTAACTGCTCGCTCTAACTGCTCGCTCTAACTGCTCGCTCTAACTGCTCGCTCTAACTGCTCGCTCTAACTGTTCGCTCTAACTGCTCGCTCTAACTGCTCGCTCTACTGTCTCACTCTAACTGCTCGCTCTAACTGCTCGCTCTAACTGCTCGCTCTAACTGCTCGCTCTAACTGCTCGCTTTAACTGCTCGCTCTAACTGCTCGCTCTAACTGCTCGCTCTAACTGCTCGCTCTAACTGCTCGCTCTAACTGCTCGCTCTAACTGCTCGCTCTACTGTCTCGCTCTAACTGCTCGCTCTAACTGCTCGCTCTAACTGCTCGCTCTAACTGTTCGCTCTAACTGTTCGCTCTAACTGCTCGCTCTAACTGCTCGTTCTAACTGCTCGCTCTAACTGTTCGCTTTAACTGCTCGCTCTAACTGCTCGCTCTAACTGCTCGCTCTAACTGCTCGCTCTAACTGTTCGCTCTAACTGCTCGCTCTAACTGCTTGCTCTAACTGCTCGCTCTAACTGCTCGCTCTAACTGCTCGCTTTAACTGCTCGCTCTAACTGTCTCGCTCTAACTTCTCGCTCTAACTGCTCGCTCTAACTGCTCACTCTATGTTCTCACTCTAACTTCTCGCTCTAACTGTTCGCTCTAACTGCTCGCTCTAACTGCTCGTTCTAACTGCTCGCTCTAACTGTTCGCTTTAACTCCTCGCTCTAACTGCTCGCTCTAACTGCTCGCTCTAACTGCTCGCTCTAACTGCTCGTTCTAACTGCTCGCTCTAACTGTTCGCTCTAACTGCTCGCTTTAACTCCTCGCTCTAACTGCTCGCTCTAACTGCTCGCTCTAACTGCTCACTCTATGTTCTCACTCTAACTTCTCGCTCTAACTGCTCGCTCTAACTGCTCGCTCTAACTCCTCGCTCTAACTGCTCGCTCTCACTGCTCGCTCTCACTGCTCGCTCTAACTGCTCGCTCTAACTCCTCGCTCTAACTGCTCGCTCTCACTGCTCGCTCTCACTGCTCGCTCTAACTGCTCGCTCTAACTGCTCACTCTATGTTCTCACTCTAACTTCTCGCTCTAACTGCTCGCTCTAACTGCTCGCTCTAACTCCTCGCTCTAACTGCTCGCTCTAACTGCTCGCTCTAACTGCTCGCTCTAACTGCTCGCTCTAACTGCTCGCTCTAACTGCTCGCTCTAACTGCTCGCTCTAACTGCTCGCTCTAACTGCTCGCTCTAACTGCTCGCTCTAACTGCTTCGCTCTAACTGCTCGCTCTAACTGCTCGCTCTAACTGCTCGCTCTAACTGCTCGCTCTAACTGCTCGCTCTAACTGCTCGCTCTAACTGCTCGCTCTAACTGCTCGCTCTAACTGCTCGCTCTAACTGCTCGCTCTAACTGCTCGCTCTAACTGCTCGCTCTAACTGCTCGCTCTAACTGCTCGCTCTAACTGTTCGCTCTAACTGTTCGCTCTAACTGCTCGCTCTAACTGCTCGCTCTAACTGCTCGCTCTAACTGCTCGCTCTAACTGCTCGCTCTAACTGCTCGCTCTAACTGCTCGCTCTAACTGCTCGCTCTAACTGCTCGCTCTAACTGCTCGCTCTAACTGCTCGCTCTAACTGCTCGCTCTAACTGCTCGCTCTAACTGTTCGCTCTAACTGCTCGCTTTAACTCCTCGCTCTAACTGCTCGCTCTAACTGCTCGCTCTAACTGCTCGCTCTAACTGCTCGCTTTAACTGCTCGCTCTATGTTCTCGCTCTAACTGCTCGCTCTAACTGCTCGCTCTTACTGCTCGCTCTAACTGCTCGCTCTAACTGTTCGCTCTAATTGGTCGCTCTAACTGGTCGCTCTAACTGCTCGATCTAACTGCTCGCTCTAACAGTTCGCTCTAACTGCTCGCTCTAACTGCTCGCTCTAACTGCTCGCTCTAACTGTTCGCTCTAACTGCTCGCTTTAACTCCTCGCTCTAACTGCTCGCTCTAACTGCTCGCTCTAACTGCTCGCTCTAACTGCTCGCTTTAACTGCTCGCTCTATGTTCTCGCTCTAACTGCTCGCTCTAACTGCTCGCTCTTACTGCTCGCTCTAACTGCTCGCTCTAACTGTTCGCTCTAACTGCTCGCTTTAACTGCTCGCTCTATGTTCTCGCTCTAACTTCTCGCTCTAACTGCTCGCTCTAACTGCTCACTCTATGTTCTCACTCTAACTTCTCGCTCTAACTGTTCGCTCTAACTGTTCGCTCTAACTGCTCGCTCTAAGTGCTCACTCTATGTTCTCACTCTAACTTCTCGCTCTAACTGTTCGCTCTAACTGTTCGCTCTAACTGCTCGCTCTAACTGCTCGCTTTAACTGCTCGCTCTATGTTCTCGCTCTAACTTCTCGCTCTAACTGCTCGCTTTAACTGCTCGCTCTATGTTCTCGCTCTAACTTCTCGCTCTTACTGCTCACTCTAACTGCTCGCTCTAACTGTTCGCTCTAATTGGTCGCTCTAACTGTTCGCTCTAACTGCTCGCTCTAACTGCTCGTTCTAACTGCTCGCTCTAACTGTTCGCTCTAACTGCTCGCTTTAACTGCTCGCTTTAACTCCTCGCTCTAACTGTTCGCTCTAACTGCTCGCTCCAACTGCTCGCTCTAACTGCTCGCTCTAACTGCTCGCTCTAACTGCTCGCTCTAACTGCTCGCTCTTACTGCTCGCTCTAACTGCTCGCTCTAACTGTTCGCTCTAACTGCTCGCTCTAACTGCTCGCTCTAACTGCTCGCTCTAACTGCTCGCTCTAACTGCTCGCTCTAACTGCTCGCTCTAACTGCTCGCTCTAACTGCTCGCTCTAACTGCTCGCTCTAACTGCTCGCTCTAACTGCTCGCTCTAACTGCTCGCTCTAACTGCTCGCTCTAACTGCTCGCTCTAACTGCTCGCTTTAACTGCTCGCTCTAACTGCTCGCTCTAACTGCTCGCTCTAACTGCTCGCTCTAACTGCTCGCTCTAACTGCTCGCTCTAACTGCTCGCTCTAACTGCTCGCTCTAACTGCTCGCTCTAACTGCTCGCTCTAACTGCTCGCTCTAACTGCTCGCTCTAACTGTTCGCTCTAACTGCTCGCTCTAACTGCTCGCTCTAACTGCTCGCTCTAACTGCTCGCTTTAACTGCTCGCTCTAACTGCTCGCTCTAACTGCTCGCTCTAACTGCTCGCTCTAACTGGTCGCTCTAACTGCTCGCTCTAACTGCTCGCTTTAACTGCTCGCTTTAACTCCTCGCTCTAACTGCTCGCTCTAACTGCTCGCTCTAACTGCTCGCTCTAACTGCTCGCTCTAACTGCTCGCTCTAACTGCTCGCTCTAACTGCTCGCTCTAACTGCTCGCTCTAACTGGTCGCTCTAACTGCTCGCTCTAACTGCTCGCTCTTACTGCTCACTCTAACTGCTCGCTCTAACTGTTCGCTCTAACTGCTCGCTCTAACTGCTCGCTCTAACTGCTCGCTCTAACTGCTCGCTCTAACTGCTCGCTCTAACTGCTCGCTCTAACTGCTCGCTCTAACTGCTCGCTCTAACTGCTCGCTCTAACTGCTCGCTCTAACTGCTCGCTCTAACTGCTCGCTCTAACTGTTCGCTCTAACTGCTCGCTCTAACTGTTCGCTCTAACTGCTCGCTCTAACTGCTCGCTTTAACTGCTCGCTCTAACTGCTCGCTCTAACTGCTCGCTCTAACTGCTCGCTCTAACTGGTCGCTCTAACTGCTCGCTCTAACTGCTCGCTTTAACTGCTCGCTCTAACTCCTCGCTCTAACTGCTCGCTCTAACTGCTCGCTCTAACTGCTCGCTCTAACTGCTCGCTTTAACTGCTCGCTCTAACTGCTCGCTCTAACTGCTCGCTCTAACTGCTCGCTCTAACTGCTCGCTCTAACTGCTCGCTTTAACTGCTCGCTCTAACTGCTCGCTCTAACTGTTCGCTCTAACTGTTCGCTCAAACTGCTCGCTCTAACTGCTCGCTCTAACTGCTCGCTCTAACTGTTCGCTCTAACTGCTCGCTCTAACTGTCGCTCTAACTGCTCGCTCTTACTGCTCGCTCTAACTGTTCGCTCTAACTGCTCGCTCTAACTGCTCGCTCTAACTGCTCGCTCTAACTGTTCGCTTTAACTGCTCGCTCTAACTGCTCGCTCTAACTGCTCGCTCTAACTGCTCGCTCTAACTGTTCGCTCTAACTGCTCGCTCTAACTGCTCGCTCTAACTGCTCGCTCTAACTGCTCGCTCTAACTGCTCGCTTTAACTGCTCGCTCTACTGTCTCGCTCTAACTTCTCGCTCTAACTGCTCGCTCTAACTGCTCACTCTATGTTCTCACTCTAACTTCTCGCTCTAACTGTTCGCTCTAACTGTTCGCTCTAACTGTTCGCTCTAACTGCTCGCTCTAACTGCTCGCTCTAACTCCTCGCTCTAACTGCTCGCTCTCACTGCTCGCTCTCACTGCTCGCTCTAACTGCTCGCTCTAACTGCTCGCTCTATGTTTTCGCTCTTACTGCTCGCTCTAACTGCTCGCTCTAACTGCTTGCTCTAACTGCTCGCTCTAACTGCTCGCTCTAACTGTTCGCTCTAACTGCTCGCTCTAACTGCTCGCTCTAACTGCTCGCTCTAACTGCTCACTCTAACTGCTCGCTCTAACTGCTCGCTCTAACTGCTCGCTCTAACTGCTCGCTCTAACTGTTCGCTCTAACTGCTCGCTCTAACTGCTCGCTCTAACTGCTCGCTCTAACTGCTCGCTCTAACTGCTCGCTCTAACTGCTCGCTCTAACTGCTCGCTCTTACTGCTCGCTCTAACTGCTCGCTCTAACTGTTCGCTCTAACTGGTCGCTCTAACTGCTCGCTCTAACTGCTCGCTCTAACTGCTCGCTCTAACTGCTCGCTCTAACTGCTCGCTCTAACTGCTCGCTCTAACTGTTCGCTCTAACTGTTCGCTCTAACTGCTCGCTCTAACTGCTCGCTCTAACTGCTCGCTCTAACTGCTCGCTCTAACTGTTCGCTCTAACTGCTCGCTCTAACTGCTCGCTCTAACTGCTCGCTCTAACTGCTCGCTCTAACTGCTCGCTTAACTGCTCGCTCTACTGTCTCGCTCTAACTGCTCGCTCTAACTGCTCGCTCTAACTGCTCGCTCTAACTGCTCGCTCTAACTGCTCGCTCTAACTGTTCGCTCTAACTGTTCGCTCTAACTGCTCGCTCTAACTGCTCGCTCTAACTGCTCGCTCTAACTGCTCGCTCTAACTGCTCGCTCTAACTGCTCGCTCTAACTGCTCGCTCTAACTGCTCGCTCTAACTGCTCGCTCTAACTGCTCGCTCTAACTGCTCGCTCTAACTGCTCGCTCTAACTGCTCGCTCTAACTGCTCGCTCTAACTGCTCGCTCTAACTGTTCGCTCTAACTGCTCGCTCTAACTGCTCGCTCTAACTGCTCGCTCTAACTGCTCGCTCTAACTGCTCGCTCTAACTGCTCGCTCTAACTGCTCGCTCTAACTGCTCGCTCTAACTGCTCGCTCTAACTGCTCGCTCTAACTGCTCGCTCTAACTGCTCGCTCTAACTGCTCGCTCTAACTGCTCGCTCTAACTGCTCGCTCTAACTGCTCGCTCTAACTGCTCGCTCTAACTGCTCGCTCTAACTGCTCGCTCTAACTGCTCGCTCTAACTGCTCGCTCTAACTGCTCGCTCTAACTGCTCGCTCTAACTGCTCGCTCTAACTGCTCGCTCTAACTGCTCGCTCTAACTGCTCGCTCTAACTGCTCGCTCTAACTGCTCGCTCTAACTGCTCGCTCTAACTGCTCGCTCTAACTGCTCGCTCTAACTGTTCGCTCTAACTGCTCGCTCTAACTGCTCGCTCTAACTGCTCGCTCTAACTGCTCGCTCTAACTGCTCGCTCTAACTGTTCGCTCTAACTGCTCGCTCTAACTGCTCGCTCTAACTGCTCGCTCTAACTGCTCGCTCTAACTGTTCGCTCTAACTGCTCGCTCTAACTGCTCGCTCTAACTGCTCGCTCTAACTGCTCGCTCTAACTGCTCGCTCTAACTGTTCGCTCTAACTGCTCGCTCTAACTGCTCGCTCTAACTGCTCGCTCTAACTGCTCGCTCTAACTGTTCGCTCTAACTGCTCGCTCTAACTGCTCGCTCTAACTGCTCGCTCTAACTGCTCGCTCTAACTGCTCGCTCTACTGTCTCACTCTAACTGCTCGCTCTAACTGCTCGCTCTAACTGCTCGCTCTAACTCCTCGCTCTAACTGCTCGCTCTAACTGCTCGCTCTAACTGCTCGCTCTAACTGCTCGCTCTAACTCCTCGCTCTAACTGCTCGCTCTCACTGCTCGCTCTCACTGCTCGCTCTAACTGCTCGCTCTAACTGCTCGCTCTACTGTTTCGCTCTAACTGCTCGCTCTAACTGTCCGCTCTAACTGCTTGCTCTAACTGTTCGCTCTAACTGTTCGCTCTAACTGCTCGCTCTAACTGCTCGCTCTAACTGGTCGCTCTAACTCCTCGCTCTAACTGCTCGCTCTAACTGCTCGCTCTAACTGCTCACTCTATGTTCTCACTCTAACTTCTCGCTCTAACTGTTCGCTCTAACTGTTCGCTCTAACTGCTCGCTCTAACTGCTCGCTCTAACTGCTCGCTCTAACTCCTCGCTCTAACTGCTCGCTCTCACTGCTCGCTCTCACTGCTCGCTCTAACTGCCCGCTCTAACTGCTTGCTCTAACTGCTCGCTCTAACTGGTCGCTCTAACTGCTCGCTCTAACTGCTCGCTCTAACTGTTCGCTCTAACTGCTCGCTTTAACTGCTCGCTCTATGTTCTCGCTCTAACTGCTCGCTCTAACTGCTCGCTCTTACTGCTCGCTCTAACTGCTCGCTCTAACTGTTCGCTCTAATTGGTCGCTCTAACTGGTCGCTCTAACTGCTCGATCTAACTGCTCGCTCTAACAGTTCGCTCTAACTGCTCGCTCTAACTGCTCGCTCTAACTGCTCGCTCTAACTGTTCGCTCTAACTGCTCGCTTTAACTCCTCGCTCTAACTCCTCGCTCTAACTGCTCGCTCTAACTGCTCGCTCTAACTGCTCGCTCTAACTGTTCGCTCTAATTGGTCGCTCTAACTGGTCGCTCTAACTGCTCGATCTAACTGCTCGCTCTAACAGTTCGCTCTAACTGCTCGCTCTAACTGCTCGCTCTAACTGCTCGCTCTAACTGCTCGCTTTAACTGCTCGCTCTATGTTCTCGCTCTAACTTCTCGCTCTAACTGCTCGCTCTAACTGCTCACTCTATGTTCTCACTCTAACTTCTCGCTCTAACTGTTCGCTCTAACTGTTCGCTCTAACTGCTCGCTCTAACTGCTCACTCTATGTTCTCACTCTAACTTCTCGCTCTAACTGTTCGCTCTAACTGTGCGCTCTAACTGCTCGCTCTAACTGCTCGCTTTAACTGCTCGCTCTATGTTCTCGCTCTAACTTCTCGCTCTTACTGCTCACTCTAACTGCTCGCTCTAACTGTTCGCTCTAATTGGTCGCTCTAACTGTTCGCTCTAACTGCTCGCTCTAACTGCTCGTTCTAACTGCTCGCTCTAACTGTTCGCTCTAACTGCTCGCTTTAACTGCTCGCTTTAACTCCTCGCTCTAACTGTTCGCTCTAACTGCTCGCTCCAACTGCTCGCTCTAACTCCTCGCTCTAACTGCTCGCTCTAACTGCTCGCTCTAACTGCTCGCTCTTACTGCTCACTCTAACTGCTCGCTCTAACTGTTCGCTCTAACTGGTCGCTCTAACTGCTCGCTCTAACTGTTCGCTCTAACTGCTCGCTTTAACTGCTCGCTCTAACTGCTCGCTCTAACTGCTCGCTCTAACTGTTCGCTCTAACTGCTCGCTCTAACTGCTCGCTTTAACTCCTCGCTCTAACTGCTCGCTCTAACTGCTCGCTCTAACTGCTCGCTCTAACTGGTCGCTCTAACTGCTCGCTCTAACTGCTCGCTCTTACTGCTCACTCTAACTGCTCGCTCGAACTGTT
This sequence comes from Squalus acanthias, assembly GCA_030390025.1. NCBI lineage: Eukaryota > Metazoa > Chordata > Chondrichthyes > Squaliformes > Squalidae > Squalus > Squalus acanthias. Next base: position 23,388,509 of record CM059450.1, read on the forward strand.
CGCTCTAACTGCTCGCTCTAACTGCTCGCTCTAACTGCTCACTCTATGTTCTCACTCTAACTTCTCGCTCTAACTGTTCGCTCTAACTGTTCGCTCTAACTGCTCGCTCTAACTGCTCGCTCTAACTCCTCGCTCTAACTGCTCGCTTTAACTGCTCGCTCTAACTGCTCGCTCTAACTGCTCGCTCTAACTGCTCGCTTTAACTGCTCGCTCTAACTGCTCGCTTTAACTGCTCGCTCTAACTGCTCGCACTATGTTCTCGCTCTAACTTCTCGCTCTAACTGCTCGCTCTAACTGCTCGCTCTATGTTTCGCTCTTACTGCTCGCTCTAACTGCCCGCTCTAACTGCTCGCTCTAACTGTTCGCTCTTACTGCTCACTCTAACTGCTCGCTCGAACTGTTCGCTCTAACTGCTCGCTCTAACTGCTCGCTCTAACTGCTCACTCTATGTTCTCACTCTAACTTCTCGCTCTAACTGTTCGCTCTAACTGTTCGCTCTAACTGCTCGCTCTAACTGCTCGCTCTAACTGCTCGCTCTAACTGCTCGCTCTAACTGTTCGCTCTAACTGCTCGCTCTAACTGCTTGCTCTAACTGCTCGCTCTAACTGCTCGCTCTAACTGCTCGCTTTAACTGCTCGCTCTACTGTCTCGCTCTAACTTCTCGCTCTAACTGCTCGCTCTAACTGCTCACTCTATGTTCTCACTCTAACTTCTCGCTCTAACTGTTCGCTCTAACTGTTCGCTCTAACTGTTCGCTCTAACTGCTCGCTCCAACTGCTCGCTCTAACTCCTCGCTCTAACTGCTCGCTCTAACTGCTCGCTCTCACTGCTCGCTCTAACTGCTCGCTCTAACTGTTCGCTCTAACTGGTCGCTCTAACTGCTCGCTCTAACTGTTCGCTCTAACTGCTCGCTCTAACTGCTCGCTCTAACTGCTCGTTCTAACTGCTCGCTCTAACTGTTCGCTCTAACTGCTCGCTTTAACTGCTCGCTTTAACTCCTCGCTCTAACTGCTCGCTCTAACTGCTCGCTCTAACTGCTCGCTCTAACTGCTCGCTCTAACTGCTCACTCTATGTTCTCACTCTAACTTCTCGCTCTAACTGTTCGCTCTAACTGTTCGCTCTAACTGCTCGCTCTAACTGCTCGCTCTAACTGCTCGCTCTAACTGCTCGCTCTAACTGTTCGCTCTAACTGCTCGCTCTAACTGCTTGCTCTAACTGCTCGCTCTAACTGCTCGCTCTAACTGCTCGCTTTAACTGCTCGCTCTATGTTCTCGCTCTAACTTCTCGCTCTAACTGCTCGCTCTAACTGCTCACTCTATGTTCTCACTCTAACTTCTCGCTCTAACTGTTCGCTCTAACTGTTCGCTCTAACTGTTCGCTCTAACTGCTCGCTCCAACTGCTCGCTCTAACTCCTCGCTCTAACTGCTCGCTCTCACTGCTCGCTCTCACTGCTCGCTCTAACTGCTCGCTCTAACTGTTCGCTCTAATTGGTCGCTCTAACTGCTCGCTCTAACTGTTCGCTCTAACTGCTCGCTTTAACTGCTCGCTCTAACTGCTCGTTCTAACTGCTCGCTCTAACTGTTCGCTCTAACTGCTCGCTTTAACTGCTCGCTTTAACTCCTCGCTCTAACTGCTCGCTCTAACTGCTCGCTCTAACTGCTCGCTCTAACTGCTCGCTCTTACTGCTCGCTCTAACTGCTCGCTCTAACTGCTCACTCTATGTTCTCACTCTATGTTCTCACTCTAACTTCTCGCTCTAACTGTTCGCTCTAACTGTTCGCTCTAACTGCTCGCTCTAACTGCTCGCTCTAACTCCTCGCTCTAACTGCTCGCTTTAACTGCTCGCTCTAACTGCTCGCTCTAACTGCTCGCTCTAACTGCTCGCTTTAACTGCTCGCTCTAACTGCTCGCTTTAACTGCTCGCTCTAACTGCTCGCACTATGTTCTCGCTCTAACTTCTCGCTCTAACTGCTCGCTCTAACTGCTCGCTCTATGTTTTCGCTCTTACTGCTCGCTCTAACTGCCCGCTCTAACTGCTCGCTCTAACTGCTCGTTCTAACTGTTCGCTCTAACTTCTCGCTCTAACTGTTCGCTCTAACTGCTCGCTCTTACTGTTCGCTCTAACTGTTCGCTCTAACTGCTCGCTCTAACTGCTCGTTCTAACTGCTCGCTCTAACTGTTCGCTTTAACTCCTCGCTCTAACTGCTCGCTCTAACTGCTCGCTCTAACTGTTCGCTCTAACTGCTCGCTCTAGCTGCTTGCTCTAACTGCTCGCTCTAACTGCTCGCTCTAACTGCTCGCTCTAACTGCTCGCTCTACTGTCTCGCTCTAACTTCTCGCTCTAACTGCTCGCTCTAACTGCTCACTCTATGTTCTCACTCTAACTTCTCGCTCTAACTGCTCGCTCCAACTGCTCGCTCTAACTCCTCGCTCTAACTGCTCACTCTCACTGCTCGCTCTCACTGCTCGCTCTAACTGCTCGCTCTAACTGCTCGCTCTATGTTTTCGCTCTTACTGCTCGCTCTAACTGTCCGCTCTAACTGCTTGCTCTAACTGTTCGCTCTAACTGTTCGCTCTAACTGCTCGCTCTAACTGCTCGCTCTAACTGGTCGCTCTAACTGCTCGCTCTAACTGCTCGCTCTAACTGTTCGCTCTAACTGCTCGCTCTAACTGCTCGCTCTAACTGCTCGCTCTAACTGCTCGCTTTAACAGCTCGCTCTATGTTCTCGCTCTAACTTCTCGCTCTAATTGGTCGCTCTAACTGTTCGATCTAACTGCTCGCTCTTACTGCTCGCTCTAGCTGCTCGCTCTAACTGCTCGCTCTAACTGCTCGTTCTAACTGCTCGCTCTAACTGTTCGCTCTAACTGCTCGCTTTAACTGCTCGCTCTAACTCCTCGCTCTAACTGCTCGCTCTCACTGCTCGCTTTAACTGCTCGCTCTATGTTCTCGCTCTAACTTCTCGCTCTAACTGCTCGCTCTAACTGCTCGCTCTATGTTTTCGCTCTTACTGCTCGCTCTAACTGCCCGCTCTAACTGCTCGCTCTAACTGTTCGCTCTAACTGTTCGCTCTAACTGCTCGCTCTAACTGCTCGCTCTAACTGCTCGTTCTAACTGTTCGCTCTAACTTCTCGCTCTAACTGTTCGCTCTAACTGCTCGCTCTTACTGTTCGCTCTAACTGTTCGCTCTAACTGCTCGCTCTAACTGCTCGTTCTAACTTCTCGCTCTAACTGTTCGCTTTAACTCCTCGCTCTAACTGCTCGCTCTAACTGCTCGCTCTAACTGCTCGCTCTAACTGTTCGCTCTAACTGCTCGCTCTAGCTGCTTGCTCTAACTGCTCGCTCTAACTGCTCGCTCTAACTGCTCGCTTTAACTGCTCGCTCTATGTTCTCGCTCTAACTTCTCGCTCTAACTGCTCGCTCTAACTGCTCACTCTATGTTCTCACTCTAACTTCTCGCTCTAACTGCTCGCTCCAACTGCTCGCTCTAACTCCTCGCTCTAACTGCTCACTCTCACTGCTCGCTCTCACTGCTCGCTCTAACTGCTCGCTCTAACTGCTCGCTCTATGTTTTCGCTCTTACTGCTCGCTCTAACTGTCCGCTCTAACTGCTTGCTCTAACTGTTCGCTCTAACTGTTCGCTCTAACTGCTCGCTCTAACTGTTCGCTCTAACTGGTCGCTCTAACTGCTCGCTCTAACTGCTCGCTCTAACTGCTCGCTCTAACTGCTCGCTTTAACAGCTCGCTCTATGTTCTCGCTCTAACTTCTCGCTCTAATTGGTCGCTCTAACTGTTCGCTCTAACTGCTCGCTTTAACTGCTCGCTCTAACTCCTCGCTCTAACTGCTCGCTCTCACTGCTCGCTTTAACTGCTCGCTCTATGTTCTCGCTCTAACTGCTCGCTCTAACTGTTCGCTCTAACTGGTCGCTCTAACTGCTCGCTCTAACTGCTCGCTCTTACTGCTCACTCTAACTGCTCGCTCGAACTGTTCGCTCTAATTGGTCGCTCTAACTGTTCGCTCTAACTGCTCGCTCTCACTGCTCGCTCTCACTGCTCGCTCTAACTGCTCGCTCTAACTGCTCGCTCTATGTTTTCGCTCTAACTGTTCGCTTTAACTCCTCGCTCTAACTGCTCGCTCTAACTGCTCGCTCTAACTGGTCGCTCTAACTGCTCGCTCTAACTGCTCGCTCTTACTGCTCACTCTAACTGCTCGCTCGAACTGTTCGCTCTAACTGGTCGCTCTAACTGTTCGCTCTAACTGCTCGCTCTCACTGCTCGCTCTCACTGCTCGCTCTAACTGCTCGCTCTAACTGCTCGCTCTATGTTTTCGCTCTTACTGCTCGCTCTAACTGCCCGCTCTAACTGCTCGCTCTAACTGCTCGCTCTATGTTTTCGCTCTTACTGCTCGCTCTAACTGCCCGCTCTAACTGCTTGCTCTAACTGCTCGCTCTAACTGCTCGCTCTAACTGGTCGCTCTAACTGCTCGCTCTAACTGTTCGCTCTAACTGCTCGCTTTAACTCCTCGCTCTAACTGCTCGCTCTAACTGCTCGCTCTAACTGCTCGCTCTAACTGGTCGCTCTAACTGCTCGCTCTAACTGCTCGCTCTTACTGCTCACTCTAACTGGTCGCTCTAACTGCTCGCTCTAACTGCTCGCTCTAACTGTTCGCTCTAACTGCTCGCTCTAACTGCTCGCTCTAACTGGTCGCTCTAACTGCTCGCTCTAACTGCTCGCTCTTACTGCTCACTCTAACTGCTCGCTCGAACTGTTCGCTCTAATTGGTCGCTCTAACTGTTCGCTCTAACTGCTCGCTCTAACTGCTCGCTCTAACTGTTCGCTCTAACTGCTCGCTTTAACTCCTCGCTCTAACTGCTCGCTCTAACTGCTCGCTCTAACTGCTCGCTCTAACTGGTCGCTCTAACTGCTCGCTCTAACTGCTCGCTCTTACTGCTCACTCTAACTGCTCGCTCTAACTGTTCGCTCTAACTGCTCGCTCTAGCTGCTTGCTCTAACTGCTCGCTCTAACTGCTCGCTCTAACTGCTCGCTTTAACTGCTCGCTCTATGTTCTCGCTCTAACTTCTCGCTCTAACTGCTCGCTCTAACTGCTCACTCTATGTTCTCACTCTAACTTCTCGCTCTAACTGCTCGCTCCAACTGCTCGCTTTAACTCCTCGCTCTAACTGCTCGCTCTAACTGCTCGCTCTAACTGCTCGCTCTAACTGGTCGCTCTAACTGCTCGCTCTAACTGCTCGCTCTTACTGCTCACTCTAACTGCTCGCTCTAACTGTTCGCTCTAACTGCTCGCTCTAACTGTTCGCTCTAACTGCTCGCTTTAACTGCTCGCTTTAACTCCTCGCTCTAACTGCTCGCTCTAACTGCTCGCTCTAACTGCTCGCTCTAACTGCTCGCTTTAACTGCTCGCTCTATGTTCTCGCTCTAACTTCTCGCTCTCACTGCTCGCTCTAACTGCTCACTCTATGTTCTCACTCTGACTGCTCGCTCTAACTGCTCGCTCTAACTGTTCGCTCTAACTGCTCGCTCTAACTGCTTGCTCTAACTGCTCGCTCAAACTGCTCGCTCTAACTGCTCGCTTTAACTGCTCGCTCTATGTTCTCGCTCTAACTTCTCGCTCTAACTGCTCGCTCTAACTGCTCACTCTATGTTCTCACTCTAACTTCTCGCTCTAACTGTTCGCTCTAACTGTTCGCTCTAACTGCTCGCTCTAACTGCTCGCTCTAACTGCTCGCTCTAACTCCTCGCTCTAACTGCTCGCTCTCACTGCTCGCTCTCACTGCTCGCTCTAACTGCTCGCTCTCACTGCTCGCTCTAACTGCTCGCTCTAACTGCTCGCTCTATGTTTTCGCTCTTACTGCTCGCTCTAACTGTCCGCTCTAACTGCTTGCTCTAACTGTTCGCTCTAACTGGTCGCTCTAACTGCTCGCTCTAACTGCTCGCTCTAACTGTTCGCTCTAACTGCTCGCTTTAACTCCTCGCTCTAACTGCTCGCTCTAACTGCTCGCTCTAACTGCTCGCTCTAACTGCTCGCTTTAACTGCTCGCTCTATGTTCTCGCTCTAACTGCTCGCTCTAACTGCTCGCTCTTACTGCTCGCTCTAACTGCTCGCTCTAACTGTTCGCTCTAATTGGTCGCTCTAACTGGTCGCTCTAAGTGTTCAGTCTAACTGTTCGCTCTAACTGCTCGCTTTAACTGCTCGCTCTATTTTCTCGCTCTAACTTCTCGCTCTAACTGCTCGCTCTAACTGCTCGCTCTTACTGCTCGCTCTAACTGCTCGCTCTAACTGCTCGCTCTAACTGCTCGTTCTAACTTCTCGCTCTAACTGCTCGCTCTAACTGCTCGCTCTTACTGCTCGCTCTAACTGCTCGCTCTAACTGCTCGCTCTAACTGCTCGTTCTAACTGCTCGCTCTAACTGTTCGCTCTAACTGCTCGCTCTAACTGCTCGCTTTAACTGCTCGCTCTATGTTCTCGCTCTAACTTCTCGCTCTAACTGCTCGCTCTAACTGCTCGCTCTCACTGCTCGCTCTCACTGCTCGCTCTAACTGCTCGCTCTAACTTCTCGCTCTATGTTTTCGCTCTTACTGCTCGCTCTAACTGCCCGCTCTAACTGCTTGCTCTAACTGTTCGCTCTAACTGTTCGCTCTAACTGCTCGCTCTAACTGCTCGCTCTAACTGCTCGCTCTAACTGCTCGCTCTAACTGCTCGCTCTAACTGTTCGCTCTAACTGCTCGCTCTAACTGCTCGCTCTAACTGCTCGCTCTAACTGCTCGCTCTAACTGCTCGCTCTAACTGCTCGCTTTTACTGCTCACTCTAACTGCTCGCTCGAACTGTTCGCTCTAATTGGTCGCTCTAACTGTTCGCTCTAACTGCTCGCTCTAACTGCTCGCTCTTACTGCTCACTCTAACTGCTCGCTCTAACTGTTCGCTCTAACTGCTCGCTCTAACTGCTCGTTCTAACTGCTCGCTCTAACTGTTCGCTCTAACTGCTCGCTTTAACTGCTCGCTTTAACTCCTCGCTCTAACTGCTCGCTCTAACTGCTCGCTCTAACTGCTCGCTCTAACTGCTCACTTTAACTGCTCGCTCTATGTTTTCGCTCTAACTGCTCGCTCTAACTGCTAGCTCTAACTGCTCACTCTATGTTCTCACTCTAACTTCTCGCTCTAACTGTTCGCTCTAACTGTTCGCTCTAACTGCTCGCTCTAACTGCTCGCGTTAACTGCTCGCTCTAACTGCTCGCTCTATGTTTTCGCTCTTACTGCTCGCTCTAACTGCCCGCTCTAACTGCTCGCTCTAACTGTTCGCTCGAACTGCTCGCTCTTACTGCTCACTCTAACTGCTCGCTCTAACTGTTCGCTCTAACTGTTCGCTCTAACTGCTCGCTCTAACTGCTCGCTTTAACTGCTCGCTCTAACTGCTCGCTCTATGTTTTCGCTCTTACTGCTCGCTCTAACTGCCCGCTCTAACTGCTCGCTCTAACTGTTCGCTCGAACTGCTCGCTCTTACTGCTCACTCTAACTGCTCGCTCTAACTGTTCGCTCTAATTGGTCGCTCTAACTTCTCGCTCTAACTGTTCGCTCTAACTGCTCGCTCTTACTGCTCGCTCTAACTGCTCGCTCTAACTGCTCGCTCTAACTGTTCGCTCTAACTGCTCGCTCTAACTGCTTGCTCTAACTGCTCGCTCTAACTGCTCGCTCTAACTGCTCGCTTTAACTGCTCGCTCTATGTTCTCGCTCTAACTTCTCGCTCTAACTGCTCGCTCTAACTGCTCACTCTATGTTCTCACTCTAACTTCTCGCTCTAACTGTTCGCTCTAACTGTTCGCTCTAACTGCTCGCTCTAACTGCTCGCTCTAACTGCTCGCTCTAACTGCTCGCTCTAACTGCTCGCTTTAACTGCTCGCTCTATGTTCTCACTCTAACTTCTCGCTCTAACTGTTCGCTCTAACTGTTCGCTCTAACTGCTCGCTCTAACTGCTCGCTCTAACTGCTCGCTCTAACTGCTCGCTCTAACTGCTCGCTCTATGTTTTCGCTCTTACTGCTCGCTCTAACTGCCCGCTCTAACTGCTTGCTCTAACTGTTCGCTCTAACTGTTCGCTCTAACTGCTCGCTCTAACTGTTCGCTCTATGTTTTCGCTCTTACTGCTCGCTCTAACTGCCCGCTCTAACTGCTTGCTCTAACTGTTCGCTCTAACTGTTCGCTCTAACTGCTCGCTCTAACTGGTCGCTCTAACTGCTCGCTCTAACTGCTCGCTCTAACTGTTCGCTCTAACTGCTCGCTTTAACTCCTCGCTCTAACTGCTCGCTCTAACTGCTCGCTCTAACTGCTCGCTCTAACTGCTCGCTCTAACTGTTCGCTCTAACTGCTCGCTCTAACTGCTCGCTCTAACTGCTCGCTCTAACTGCTCGCTCTAACTGCTCGCTCTATGTTTTCGCTCTTACTGCTCGCTCTAACTGCCCGCTCTAACTGCTTGCTCTAACTGTTCGCTCTAACTGTTCGCTCTAACTGCTCGCTCTAACTGGTCGCTCTAACTGCTCGCTCTAACTGCTCGCTCTAACTGTTCGCTCTAACTGCTCGCTTTAACTCCTCGCTCTAACTGCTCGCTCTAACTGCTCGCTCTAACTGCTCGCTCTAACTGCTCGCTTTAACTGCTTGCTCTATGTTCTCGCTCTAACTGCTCGCTCTAACTGCTCGCTCTTACTGCTCGCTCTAACTGCTCGCTCTAACTGTTCGCTCTAATTGGTCGCTCTAACTGGTCACTCTAACTGTTCGCTCTAACTGCTCGCTCTAACTGCTCGCTCTAACTGCTCGCTCTAACAGTTCGTTCTAACTGCTCGCTCTAACTGCTCGCTCTAACTGCTCGCTCTAACTGCTCGCTTTAACTGCTCGCTCTATGTTCTCGCTCTAACTTCTCGCTCTAACTGCTCGCTCTAACTGCTCGCTCTAACTGCTCGCTCTTACTGCTCACTCTAACTGCTCGCTCTAACTGTTCGCTCTAATTGGTCGCTCTAACTGTTCGCTCTAATTGCTCGCTTTAACTGATCGCTTTAACTCCTCGCTCTAACTGCTCGCTCTAACTGCTCGCTCTAACTGCTCGCTCAAACTGGTCGCTCTAACTGCTCGCTCTTACTGCTCACTCTAACTGCTCGCTCGAACTGTTCGCTCTAATTGGTCGCTCCACCTGTTCGCTCTAACTGCTCGCTCTAACTGCTCGCTCTTACTGCTCACTCTAACTGCTCGCTCTAACTGCTCGCTCTAACTGCTCGCTCTAACTGCTCGCTTTAACTGCTCGCTCTATGTTCTCGCTCTAACTTCTCGCTCTAACTGCTCGCTCTAACTGCTCACTCTATGTTCTCACTCTAACTGCTCGCTCTAACTGCTCGCTCTAACTGCTCGCTCTTACTGCTCACTCTAACTGCTCGCTCGAACTGTTCGCTCTAATTGGTCGCTCCACCTGTTCGCTCTAACTGCTCGCTCTAACTGCTCGCTCTTACTGCTCACTCTAACTGCTCGCTCTAACTGCTCGCTCTAACTGCTCGCTCTAACTGCTCGCTTTAACTGCTCGCTCTATGTTCTCGCTCTAACTTCTCGCTCTAACTGCTCGCTCTAACTGCTCACTCTATGTTCTCACTCTAACTGCTCGCTCTAACTGCTCGCTTTAACTGCTCGCACTAACTGCTCGCTTTAACTGCTCGCTCTAACTGCTCGCACTATGTTCTCGCTCCAACTTCTCGCTCAAACTGCTCGCTCTAACTGCTCGCTTTAACTGCTCGCTCTAACTGCTCGCTCTAACTTCTCGCTCTAACTGCTCGCTCTAACTGCTCACTCTATGTTCTCACTCTAACTTCTCGCTCTAACTGTTCGCTCTAACTGTTCGCTCTAACTGCTCGTTCTAACTGCTCGCTCTAACTGTTCGCTCTAACTGCTCGCTTTAACTCCTCGCTCTAACTGCTCGCTCAAACTGCTCGCTCTAACTGCTCGCTCTAACTGCTCGCTCTAACTGTTCGCTCTAACTGCTCGCTCTAACTGCTCGCTCTAACTGCTCGCTCTAACTGTTCGCTCTAACTGCTCGCTCTAACTGCTCGCTCTAACTGCTCGCTCTAACAGTTCGCTCTAACTGCTCGCTCTAACTGCTCGCTCTAACTGCTCGCTCTAACTGCTCGCTTTAACTGCTCGCTCTATGTTCTCGCTCTAACTTCTCGCTCTAACTGCTCGCTCTAACTGCTCGCTCTAACTGCTCGCTCTAACTGCTCGCTCTAACTGCTCGCTCTAACTGTTCGCTCTAATTGGTCGCTCTAACTGTTCGCTCTAACTGCTCGCTCTAACTGCTCGCTCTAACTGCTCGCTCTAACTGTTCGCTCTAACTGCTCGCTCTAACTGCTCGCTTTAACTCCTCGCTCTAACTGCTCGCTCTAACTGCTCGCTCTAACTGCTCGCTCTAACTGGTCGCTCTAACTGCTCGCTCTAACTGCTCGCTCTTACTGCTCACTCTAACTGCTCGCTCGAACTGTTCGCTCTAATTGGTCGCTCTAACTGTTCGCTCTAACTGCTCGCTCTAACTGCTCGCTCTTACTGCTCACTCTAACTGCTCGCTCTAACTGTTCGCTCTAATTGGTCGCTCTAACTGTTCGCTCTAACTGCTCGCTCTAACTGCTCGCTCTAACTGCTCGCTCTAACTGCTCGCTCCAACTGGTCGCTCTAACTGCTCGCTCTAACTGCTCGCTCTTACTGCTCACTCTAACTGCTCGCTCTAACTGTTCGCTCTAATTGGTCGCTCTAACTGTTCGCTCTAACTGCTCGCTCTAACTGCTCGTTCTAACTGCTCGCTCTAACTGTTCGCTCTAACTGCTCGCTTTAACTGCTCGCTCTAACTGCTCGCACTCTGTTCTCGCTCCAACTTCTCGCTCTAACTGGTCGCTCTAACTGCTCGATTTAACTGCTCGCTCTAACTGCTCGCTCTAACTGCTCGCTCTAACTGTTCACTCTTACTGCTCGCTTTAACTGCTCGCTCTAACTGCTCGCTCTAACTGCTCGCTCTAACTGCTCGCTTTAACTGCTCGCTCTAACTGCTCGCTCTTACTGCTCGCTCCAACTGCTCGCTTTAACTACTCGCTCTAACTGTTCGCTCTAACTGTTCGCTCTAACTGCTCGCTCTAACTGCTCGCTCTAACTGGTCGCTCTTACTGCTCGCTCTAACTGTTCGCTCTAACTGCTCGCTCTAACTGTTCGCTCTAACTGTTCGCTCTAACTGCTCGCTCTAACTGCTCGCTCTAACTGGTCGCTTTAACTGCTCGCTCTAATTGTTCGCTCTAACTGTTCGCTCTATGTTCTCACTCTAACTTCTCGCTCTAACTGTTCGCTCTAACTGTTCGCTCTAATTGGTCGCTCTAATTGGTCGCTCTAACTGGTCGCTTTAACTGCTCGCTCTATGTTCTCGCTCTAACTTCTCGCTCTAACTGCTCGCTCTAACTGCTCACTCTGTGTTCTCACTCAAACTTCTCGCTCTAACTGTTCGCTCTAACTGTTCGCTCTAACTGCTCGCTCTAACTGCTCGCTCTAACTGCTCACTCTATGTTCTCACTCTAACTTCTCGCTCTAACTGTTCGCTCTAACTGCTCGCTCTAATTGGTCGCTCTAACTGGTCGCTTTAACTGCTCGCTCTATGTTCTCGCTCTAACTTCTCGCTCTAACTGCTCGCTCTAATGCTCACTCTACTGTCTCACTCTAACTTCTCGCTCTAACTGCTCGCTCTAACTGCTCGCTCTAACTGTTGTCTCTAACTGCTCGCTTTAACTCCTCGCTCTAACTTCTCGCTCTAACTGCTCGCTCTAACTGCTCACTCTACTGTCTCGCTCTAACTTCTCGCTCTAACTGCTCGCTCTAACTGTTCGCTCTAACTGCTCGCTCTAACTGCTCGCTCTAACTGCTCGCTCTAACTGTTCGCTCTAACTGCTCACTCTAACTGCTCGCTCTAACTGCTCGCTCTAACTCCTCGTTCTAACTGCTCGCTTTAACTGCTCGCTCTAACTGCTCGCTCTAACTGCTCGCTCTAACTGCTCGCTCTAACTGCTCACTCTATGTTCTCACTCTAACTTCTCGCTCTAACTGCTCGCTCTAACTGCTCGCTCTAACTGCTCGCTCTAACTGCTCGCTCTAACTGCTCACTCTATGTTCTCACTCTAACTTCTCGCTCTAACTGCTCGCTCCAACTGCTCGCTCTAACTGCTCGCTCTAACTCCTCGCTCTAACTGCTCGCTCTAACTGCCCGCTCTAACTGCTCGCTCTAACTGTTCGCTCTAACTGTTCGCTCTAACTGCTCGCTCTAACTTCTCGCTCGAACTGCTCGCTCTAACTGTTCGCTCTAACTGCTCGCTCTTACTGTTCACTTTAACTGCTCGCTCTAACTGCTCGCTCTAACTGCTCGCTCTAACTGCTCGCTTTAACTGCTCGCTCTAACTGCTCGCTCTAACTGCTCGCTCTAACTGCTCGCTTTAACTGCTCGCTCTATGTTCTCGCTCTAACTTCACGCGCTAACTGCTCGCTCTAACTGCTCGCTCTAACTGGTCGCTCTAATTGCTCGCTCTAACTGCTCGCTCTTACTGCTCGCTCTAACTTCTCGCTCTAACTGTTCGCTCTAACTGTTCGCTCTAACTGCTCGCTCTAACTGCTCGCTCTAACTGCTCACTCTATGTTCTCACTCTAACTTCTCGCTCTAACTGTTCGCTCTAATTGGTCGCTCTAATTGGTCGCTCTAACTGGTCGCTCTAACTGCTCACTCTATGTTCTCACTCTAACTTCTCGCTCTAACTGTTCGCTCTAACTGCTCGCTCTAACTGTTGTCTCTAACTGCTCGCTTTAACTCCTCGCTCTAACTGCTCGCTCTAACTCCTCGCTCTAACTGCTCGCTCTTACTGCTCGCTCTAACTGTTCGCTCTAACTGTTCGCTCTAACTGCTCGTTCTAACTGCTCGCTCTAACTGGTCGCTCTAACTGCTCGCTCTAACTGCTCGCTCTAACTGCTCACTCTATGTTCTCACTCTAACTGCTCGCTCTAACTGTTGTCTCTAACTGCTCGCTTTAACTCCTCGCTCTAACTGCTCGCTCTAACTCCTCGCTCTAACTGCTCGCTCTTACTGCTCGCTCTAACTGTTCGCTCTAACTGTTCGCTCTAACTGCTCGCTCTAACTGCTCGCTCTAACTGGTCGCTCTAATTGCTCGCTCTAACTGCTCGCTCTTACTGCTCGCTCTAACTGCTCGCTCTAACTGTTCGCTCTAACTGCTCGCTCTAACTGCTCGCTCTAACTGCTCACTCTATGTTCTCACTCTAACTTCTCGCTCTAACTGCTCGCTCTAACTGCTCACTCTAACTTCTCGCTCTAACTGCTCGCTCTAACTGCTCGCTCTAACTGCTCGCTCTAACTCCTCGCTCTAACTGCTCGCTTTAACTGCTCGCTCTAACTGCTCGCTCTAACTGCTCGCTCTAACTGCTCGCTCTACTGTTCGCTCTTACTGCTCGCTCTAACTGCCCGCTCTAACTGCTCGCTCTAACTGTTCGCTCTAACTGCTCGCTCTAACTGTTCGCTCTAACTGCTCGCTTTAACTCCTCGCTCTAACTGCTCACTCTATGTTCTCACTCTAACTTCTCGCTCTAACTGCTCGCTCTAACTGCTCGCTCTAACTGTTCGCTCTAACTGTTCGCTCTAGCTGCTCGCTCTAACTGCTCGCTCTAACTGCTCGCTCTAACTGCTCGCTCTAACTGCTCGCTCTAACTGCTCGCTCTAACTGCTCGCTCTAACTGCTCGCTCTAACTGCTCGCTCTAACTGTTCGCTCTAACTGTTCGCTCTACTGCTCGCTCTAACTGCTCTCTCTAACTGCTCGCTCTAACTGCTCGCTCTAACTGCTCGCTCTAACTGCTCGCTCTAACTGCTCGCTCTAACTGCTCGCTCTAACTGCTCGCTCTAACTGTTCGCTCTAACTGCTCGCTTTAACTGCTCGCTCTAACTGCTCGCTCTAACTGCTCGCTCTAACTGTTCGCTTAACTGCTCGCTTAACTGCTCGCTCTAACTCCTCGCTCTAACTGCTCGCTCTTACTGCTCGCTCTAACTGTTCGCTCTAACTGTTCGCTCTAACTGTTCGCTCTAGCTGCTCGCTCTAACTGCTATCTCTAACTGCTCGCTCTAACTGCTCGCTCTAACTGCTCGCTCTAACTGTTCGCTCTAATTGCTCGCTCTAACTGCTCGCTCTAACTGCTCGCTTTAACTGCTCGCTCTATGTTCTCGCTCTAACTTCTCGCTCTAACTGCTCGCTCTAACTGCTCACTCTATGTTCTCACTCTAACTTCTCGCTCTAACTGTTCGCTCTAACTGTTCGCTCTAACTGCTCGCTCTAACTGCTCGCTCTAACTGCTCGCTCTAACTGTTCGCTCTAACTGCTCACTCTAACTGCTCGCTCTAACTGCTCGCTCTAACTCCTCGTTCTAACTGCTCGCTTTAACTGCTCGCTCTAACTGCTCGCTCTAACTGCTCGCTCTAACTGCTCGCTCTAACTGCTCACTCTATGTTCTCACTCTAACTTCTCGCTCTAACTGCTCGCTCTAACTGCTCGCTCTAACTGCTCGCTCTAACTGCTCGCTCTAACTGCTCACTCTATGTTCTCACTCTAACTTCTCGCTCTAACTGCTCGCTCCAACTGCTCGCTCTAACTGCTCGCTCTAACTCCTCGCTCTAACTGCTCGCTGTAACTGCCCGCTCTAACTGCTCGCTCTAACTGTTCGCTCTAACTGTTCGCTCTAACTGCTCGCTCTAACTTCTCGCTCGAACTGCTCGCTCTAACTGTTCGCTCTAACTGCTCGCTCTTACTGTTCACTTTAACTGCTCGCTCTAACTGCTCGCTCTAACTGCTCGCTCTAACTGCTCGCTTTAACTGCTCGCTCTAACTGCTCGCTCTAACTGCTCGCTCTAACTGCTCGCTTTAACTGCTCGCTCTATGTTCTCGCTCTAACTTCACGCGCTAACTGCTCGCTCTAACTGCTCGCTCTAACTGGTCGCTCTAATTGCTCGCTCTAACTGCTCGCTCTTACTGCTCGCTCTAACTTCTCGCTCTAACTGTTCGCTCTAACTGTTCGCTCTAACTGCTCGCTCTAACTGCTCGCTCTAACTGCTCACTCTATGTTCTCACTCTAACTTCTCGCTCTAACTGTTCGCTCTAATTGGTCGCTCTAATTGGTCGCTCTAACTGGTCGCTCTAACTGCTCACTCTATGTTCTCACTCTAACTTCTCGCTCTAACTGTTCGCTCTAACTGCTCGCTCTAACTGTTGTCTCTAACTGCTCGCTTTAACTCCTCGCTCTAACTGCTCGCTCTAACTGCTCGCTCTAACTGTTCGCTTTAACTCCTCGCTTTAACTGCTCGCTCTAACTCCTCGCTCTAACTGCTCGCTCTTACTGCTCGCTCTAACTGTTCGCTCTAACTGTTCGCTCTAACTGCTCGTTCTAACTGCTCGCTCTAACTGGTCGCTCTAATTGCTCGCTCTAACTGCTCGCTCTTACTGCTCGCTCTAACTGCTCGCTCTAACTGTTCGCTCTAACTGCTCGCTCTAACTGCTCGCTCTAACTGCTCACTCTATGTTCTCACTCTAACTTCTCGCTCTAACTGCTCGCTCTAACTGCTCGCTCTAACTGCTCGCTCTAACTCCTCGCTCTAACTGCTCGCTTTAACTGCTCGCTCTAACTGCTCGCTCTAACTGCTCGCTCTAACTGCTCGCTCTATGTTTTCGCTCTTACTGCTCGCTCTAACTGCCCGCTCTAACTGCTCGCTCTAACTGTTCGCTCTAACTGCTCGCTCTAACTGTTCGCTCTAACTGCTCGCTTTAACTCCTCGCTCTAACTGCTCGCTCTAACTGCTCGCTCTAACTGTTCGCTTTAACTCCTCGCTCTAACTGCTCGCTCTAACTGCTCGCTCTAACTGCTCGCTCTAACTGCTCGCTCTAACTGCTCGCTCTAACTGCTCGCTCTAACTGTTCGCTCTAACTGTTCGCTCTAGCTGCTCGCTCTAACTGCTATCTCTAACTGCTCGCTCTAACTGCTCGCTTTAACTGCTCGCTCTATGTTCTCGCTCTAACTTCTCGCTCTAACTGCTCGCTCTAACTGCTCACTCTATGTTCTCACTCTAACTTCTCGCTCTAACTGCTCGCTCTAACTGTTCGCTCTAACTGCTCGCTCTAACTGCTCGCTCTAACTGTTCGCTCTAACTGTTCGCTCTAGCTGCTCGCTCTAACTGCTATCTCTAACTGCTCGCTCTAACTGCTCGCTCTAACTGCTCGCTCTAACTGTTCGCTCTAACTGCTCGCTCTAACTGCTCGCTCTAACTGCTCGCTCTAACTGCTCGCTTTAACTGCTCGCTCTATGTTCTCGCTCTAACTTCTCGCTCTAACTGCTCGCTCTAACTGCTCACTCTATGTTCTCACTCTAACTTCTCGCTCTAACTGTTCGCTCTAACTGTTCGCTCTAACTGCTCGCTCTAACTGCTCGCTCTAACTGCTCGCTCTAACTGTTCGCTCTAACTGCTCACTCTAACTGCTTGCTCTAACTGCTCGCTCTAACTCCTCGTTCTAACTGCTCGCTCTAACTGCTCGCTCTAACTGTTCGCTCTAACTGCTCGCTCTAACTGCTCGCTCTAACTGCTCGCTTAACTGCTCGCTCTACTGTCTCGCTCTAACTGCTCGCTCTAACTGCTCGCTCTAACTGCTCGCTCTAACTGCTCGCTCTAACTGCTCGCTCTAACTGCTCGCTCTAACTGTCTCACTCTAACTTCTCGCTCTAACTGCTCGCTCTAACTGCTCGCTCTAACTGCTCGCTCTAACTGCTCGCTCTAACTGCTCGCTCTAACTGCTCGCTCTAACTGCTCGCTCTAACTGCTCGCTCTACTGTTCGCTCTAACTGCTCGCTCTAACTGCTCGCTCTAACTGCTCGCTCTAACTGTTCGCTCTAACTGTTCGCTCTAACTGCTCGCTCTAACTTCTCGCTCTAACTGCTCGCTCTAACTGCTCGCTCTAACTGCTCGCTCTTACTGTTCACTCTAACTGCTCGCTCTAACTGCTCGCTCTAACTGCTCGCTCTAACTGCTCGCTTTAACTGCTCGCTCTAACTGCTCGCTCTAACTGCTCGCTCTAACTGCTCGCTTTAACTGCTCGCTCTATGTTCTCGCTCTAACTTCACGCGCTAACTGCTCGCTCTAACTGCTCGCTCTAACTGGTCGCTCTAATTGCTCGCTCTAACTGCTCGCTCTTACTGCTCGCTCTAACTTCTCGCTCTAACTGTTCGCTCTAACTGTTCGCTCTAACTGCTCGCTCTAACTGCTCGCTCTAACTGCTCACTCTATGTTCTCACTCTAACTTCTCGCTCTAACTGTTCGCTCTAATTGGTCGCTCTAATTGGTCGCTCTAACTGGTCGCTCTAACTGCTCACTCTATGTTCTCACTCTAACTTCTCGCTCTAACTGTTCGCTCTAACTGCTCGCTCTAACTGTTGTCTCTAACTGCTCGCTTTAACTCCTCGCTCTAACTTCTCGCTCTAACTGCTCGCTCTAACTGCTCACTCTATGTTCTCACTCTAACTTCTCGCTCTAACTGTTCGCTCTAACTGTTCGCTCTAACTGCTCGCTCTAACTGCTCGCTCTAACTGCTCGCTCTAACTGTTCGCTCTAACTGCTCACTCTAACTGCTTGCTCTAACTGCTCGCTCTAACTCCTCGTTCTAACTGCTCGCTCTAACTGCTCGCTCTAACTGTTCGCTCTAATTGCTCGCTCTAACTGCTCGCTCTAACTGCTCGCTTTAACTGCTCGCTCTATGTTCTCGCTCTAACTTCTCGCTCTAACTGCTCGCTCTAACTGCTCGCTCTAACTGCTCGCTCTAACTGCTCGCTCTAACTGCTCACTCTATGTTCTCACTCTAACTTCTCGCTCTAACTGCTCCCTCTAACTGCTCGCTCTAACTGCTCGCTCTAACTGCTCGCTTTAACTGCTCGCTCTAACTGCTCGCTCTAACTGCTCGCTCTAACTGCTCGCTCTATGTTTTCGCTCTTACTGCTCGCTCTAACTGCCCGCTCTAACTGCTCGCTCTAACTGTTCGCTCTAACTGTTCGCTCTAACTGCTCGCTCTAACTGCTCGCTCTAACTGCTCGCTCTAACTGCTCGCTCTAACTGCTCGCTCTAACTGTTCACTTTAACTGCTCGCTCTAACTGCTCGCTCTAACTGCTCGCTCTAACTGCTCGCTTTAACTGCTCGCTCTAACTGCTCGCTCTAACTGCTCGCTCTAACTGCTCGCTTTAACTGCTCGCTCTACTGTCTCGCTCTAACTTCACGCGCTAACTGCTCGCTCTAACTGCTCGCTCTAACTGTCGCTCTAACTGCTCGCTCTAACTGCTCGCTCTTACTGCTCGCTCTAACTTCTCGCTCTAACTGTTCGCTCTAACTGTTCGCTCTAACTGCTCGCTCTAACTGCTCGCTCTAACTGCTCGCTCTACTGTCTCACTCTAACTTCTCGCTCTAACTGTTCGCTCTAATTGGTCGCTCTAACTGGTCGCTCTAACTGGTCGCTCTAACTGCTCACTCTATGTTCTCACTCTAACTTCTCGCTCTAACTGTTCGCTCTAACTGCTCGCTCTAACTGCTCGCTCTAACTGTTGTCTCTAACTGCTCGCTTTAACTCCTCGCTCTAACTGCTCGCTCTAACTGCTCGCTCTAACTGTTCGCTTTAACTCCTCGCTTTAACTGCTCGCTCTAACTCCTCGCTCTAACTGCTCGCTCTTACTGCTCGCTCTAACTGTTCGCTCTAACTGTTCGCTCTAACTGTTCGCTCTTGCTGCTCGCTCTAACTGCTCGTTCTAACTGCTCGCTCTAACTGGTCGCTCTAATTGCTCGCTCTAACTGCTCGCTCTTACTGCTCGCTCTAACTGCTCGCTCTAACTGTTCGCTCTAATTGGTCGCTCTAACTGTTCGCTCTAACTGCTCGCTCTAACTGCTCGCTCTAACTGCTCGCTCTAACTGCTCACTCTATGTTCTCACTCTAACTTCTCGCTCTAACTGCTCGCTCTAACTGCTCGCTCTAACTGCTCGCTCTAACTCCTCGCTCTAACTGCTCGCTTTAACTGCTCGCTCTAACTGCTCGCTCTAACTGCTCGCTCTAACTGCTCGCTCTATGTTTTCGCTCTTACTGCTCGCTCTAACTGCCCGCTCTAACTGCTCGCTCTAACTGTTCGCTCTAACTGCTCGCTCTAACTGTTCGCTCTAACTGCTCGCTTTAACTCCTCGCTCTAACGGCTCGCTCTAACTGCTCGCTCTAACTGTTCACTTTAACTCCTCGCTCTAACTGCTCGCTCTAACTGCTCGCTCTAACTGCTCGCTCTAACTGCTCGCTCTAACTGTTCGCTCTAACTGTTCGCTCTAGCTGCTCGCTCTAACTGCTATCTCTAACTGCTCGCTCTAACTGCTCGCTCTAACTGCTCGCTCTAACTGTTCGCTCTAACTGCTCGCTCTAACTGCTCGCTCTAACTGCTCGCTCTAACTGCTCGCTTTAACTGCTCGCTCTATGTTCTCGCTCTAACTTCTCGCTCTAACTGCTCGCTCTAACTGCTCACTCTATGTTCTCACTCTAACTTCTCGCTCTAACTGTTCGCTCTAACTGTTCGCTCTAACTGCTCGCTCTAACTGCTCGCTCTAACTGCTCGCTCTAACTGTTCGCTCTAACTGCTCGCTCTAACTGCTCGCTCTAACTGCTCGCTCTAACTCCTCATTCTAACTGCTCGCTCTAACTTCTCGCTCTAACTGCTCGCCCTAACTGTTCGCTCTAACTGCTCGCTCTAACTGCTCGCTCTAACTGCTCGCTTTAACTGCTCGCTCTATGTTCTCTCTCTAACTTCTCGCTCTAACTGCTCGCTCTAACTGCTCACTCTATGTTCTCACTCTAACTTCTCGCTCTAACTGTTCGCTCTAACTGTTCGCTCTAACTGCTCGCTCTAACTGCTCGCTCTAACTCCTCATTCTAACTGCTCGCTCTAACTGCTCGCTCTAACTGCTCGCTCTAACTGTTCGCTCTAACTGCTCACTCTAACTGCTTGCTCTAACTGCTCGCTCTAACTCCTCGTTCTAACTGCTCGCTTTAACTGCTCGCTCTAACTGCTCGCTCTAACTGCTCGCTCTAACTGCTCGCTCTATCTGCTCGCTTTAACTGCTCGCTCTATGTTCTCGCTCTAACTTCTCGCTCTAACTGCTCGCTCTAACTGCTCACTCTATGTTCTCACTCTAACTTCTCGCTCTAACTGCTCGCTCTAACTGCTCGCTCTAACTGCTCGCTCTAACTCCTCGCTCTAACTGCTCGCTTTAACTGCTCGCTCTAACTGCTCGCTCTAACTTCTCGCTCTAACTGCTCGCTCTAACTGCTCACTCTATGTTCTCACTCTAACTTCTCGCTCTAACTGCTCGCTCTAACTGCTCGCTCTAACTGCTCGCTCTAACTCCTCGCTCTAACTGCTCGCTTTAACTGCTCGCTCTAACTGCTCGCTCTAACTGCTCGCTCTAACTGCTCGCTCTATCTGCTCGCTTTAACTGCTCGCTCTAACTGCTCGCTTTAACTGCTCGCTCTAACTGCTCGCTCTATGTTCTCGCTCTAACTTCTCGCTCTAACTGCTCGCTCTAACTGCTCGCTCTATGTTCTCGCTCTAACTTCTCGCTCTAACTGCTCGCCCTAACTGTTCGCTCTAACTGCTCGCTCTAACTGCTCGCTCTAACTCCTCATTCTAACTGCTCGCTCTAACTGCTCGCTCTAACTGCTCGCTCTAACTGTTCGCTCTAACTGCTCACTCTAACTGCTTGCTCTAACTGCTCGCTCTAACTCCTCGTTCTAACTGCTCGCTTTAACTGCTCGCTCTAACTGCTCGCTCTAACTGCTCGCTCTAACTGCTCGCTCTATCTGCTCGCTTTAACTGCTCGCTCTATGTTCTCGCTCTAACTTCTCGCTCTAACTGCTCGCTCTAACTGCTCACTCTATGTTCTCACTCTAACTTCTCGCTCTAACTGCTCGCTCTAACTGCTCGCTCTAACTGCTCGCTCTAACTCCTCGCTCTAACTGCTCGCTTTAACTGCTCGCTTTAACTGCTCGCTCTAACTGCTCGCTTTAACTGCTCGCTCTAACTGCTCGCTCTATGTTCTCGCTCTAACTTCTCGCTCTAACTGCTCGCTCTAACTGCTCGCTCTATGTTCTCGCTCTAACTTCTCGCTCTAACTGCTCGCCCTAACTGTTCGCTCTAACTGCTCGCTCTAACTGCTCGCTCTAACTGCTCGCTTTAACTGCTCGCTCTAACTGCTCGCTCTATGTTCTCGCTCTAACTTCTCGCTCTAACTGCTCGCTCTAACTGCTCGCTCTATGTTCTCGCTCTAACTTCTCGCTCTAACTGCTCGCCCTAACTGTTCGCTCTAACTGCTCGCTCTAACTGCTCGCTCTAACTGCTCGCTTTAACTGCTCGCTCTATGTTCTCGCTCTAACTTCTCGCTCTAACTGCTCGCCCTAACTGTTCGCTCTAACTGCTCGCTCTAACTGCTCGCTCTAACTCCTCATTCTAACTGCTCGCTCTAACTGCTCGCTCTAACTGCTCGCTCTAACTGTTCGCTCTAACTGCTCACTCTAACTGCTTGCTCTAACTGCTCGCTCTAACTCCTCGTTCTAACTGCTCGCTTTAACTGCTCGCTCTAACTGCTCGCTCTAACTGCTCGCTCTAACTGCTCGCTCTATCTGCTCGCTTTAACTGCTCGCTCTATGTTCTCGCTCTAACTTCTCGCTCTAACTGCTCGCTCTAACTGCTCACTCTATGTTCTCACTCTAACTTCTCGCTCTAACTGCTCGCTCTAACTGCTCGCTCTAACTGCTCGCTCTAACTCCTCGCTCTAACTGCTCGCTCTAACTGCTCGCTTTAACTGCTCGCTCTAACTGCTCGCTTTAACTGCTCGCTCTAACTGCTCGCTCTATGTTCTCGCTCTAACTTCTCGCTCTAACTGCTCGCTCTAACTGCTCGCTCTATGTTCTCGCTCTAACTTCTCGCTCTAACTGCTCGCCCTAACTGTTCGCTCTAACTGCTCGCTCTAACTGCTCGCTCTAACTGCTCGCTTTAACTGCTCGCTCTATGTTCTCTCTCTAACTTCTCGCTCTAACTGCTCGCTCTAACTGCTCACTCTATGTTCTCACTCTAACTTCTCGCTCTAACTGTTCGCTCTAACTGTTCGCTCTAACTGCTCGCTCTAACTGCTCGCTCTAACTCCTCATTCTAACTGCTCGCTTTAACTGCTCGCTCTAACTGCTCGCTCTAACTGCTCGCTCTAACTGCTCGCTCTAACTGCTCGCTCTAACTGCTCGCTTTAACTGCTCGCTCTATGTTCTCTCTCTAACTTCTCGCTCTAACTGCTCGCTCTAACTGCTCACTCTATGTTCTCACTCTAACTGCTCGCTTTAACTGCTCGCTTTAACTGCTCGCTCTAACTGCTCGCTTTAACTGCTCGCTCTAACTGCTCGCTCTATGTTCTCGCTCTAACTTCTCGCTCTAACTGCTCGCTCTAACTGCTCGCTCTATGTTCTCGCTCTAACTCCTCATTCTAACTGCTCGCTTTAACTGCTCGCTCTAACTGCTCGCTCTAACTGCTCGCTCTAACTGCTCGCTCTAACTGCTCGCTCTAACTGCTCGCTTTAACTGCTCGCTCTATGTTCTCTCTCTAACTTCTCGCTTTAACTGCTCGCTCTAACTGCTCGCTTTAACTGCTCGCTCTAACTGCTCGCTCTATGTTCTCGCTCTAACTTCTCGCTCTAACTGCTCGCTCTAACTGCTCGCTCTATGTTCTCGCTCTAACTTCTCGCTCTAACTGCTCGCCCTAACTGTTCGCTCTAACTGCTCGCTCTAACTGCTCGCTCTAACTGCTCGCTTTAACTGCTCGCTCTATGTTCTCTCTCTAACTTCTCGCTCTAACTGCTCGCTCTAACTGCTCACTCTATGTTCTCACTCTAACTTCTCGCTCTAACTGTTCGCTCTAACTGTTCGCTCTAACTGCTCGCTCTAACTGCTCGCTCTAACTCCTCATTCTAACTGCTCGCTTTAACTGCTCGCTCTAACTGCTCGCTCTAACTGCTCGCTCTAACTGCTCGCTCTAACTGCTCGCTCTAACTGCTCGCTTTAACTGCTCGCTCTATGTTCTCTCTCTAACTTCTCGCTCTAACTGCTCGCTCTAACTGCTCACTCTATGTTCTCACTCTAACTTCTCGCTCTAACTGTTCGCTCTAACTGCTCGCTTTAACTGCTCGCTCTAACTGCTCGCTCTAACTGCTCGCTCTAACTGCTCGCTCTAACTGC
The DNA here is from genome assembly GCA_030390025.1 of Squalus acanthias. Lineage (NCBI taxonomy): Eukaryota > Metazoa > Chordata > Chondrichthyes > Squaliformes > Squalidae > Squalus > Squalus acanthias. Next base: position 23,411,913 of record CM059450.1, read on the forward strand.
TCGCTTTAACTGCTCGCTCTATGTTCTCGCTCTAACTTCTCGCTCTAACTGCTCGCTCTAACTGCTCGCTCTAACTGCTCGCTCTAACTGCTCGCTCTAACTGCTCGCTTTAACTGCTCGCTCTAACTGCTCGCTCTAACTGCTCGCTCTAACTGCTCGCTCTAACTGCTCGCTTTAACTGCTCGCTCTATGTTCTCGCTCTAACTGCTCGCTCTAACTGCTCGCTCTATGTTCTCGCTCTAACTTCTCGCTCTAACTGCTCGCCCTAACTGTTCGCTCTAACTGCTCGCTCTAACTGCTCGCTCTAACTGCTCGCTTTAACTGCTCGCTCTATGTTCTCTCTCTAACTTCTCGCTCTAACTGCTCGCTCTAACTGCTCACTCTATGTTCTCACTCTAACTTCTCGCTCTAACTGTTCGCTCTAACTGTTCGCTCTAACTGCTCGCTCTAACTGCTCGCTCTAACTCCTCATTCTAACTGCTCGCTTTAACTGCTCGCTCTAACTGCTCGCTCTAACTGCTCGCTCTAACTGCTCGCTCTAACTGCTCGCTTTAACTGCTCGCTCTATGTTCTCGCTCTAACTTCTCGCTCTAACTGCTCGCTCTAACTGCTCACTCTATGTTCTCACTCTAACTTCTCGCTCTAACTGCTCGCTCTAACTGCTCGCTCTAACTGCTCGCTCTAACTGCTCGCTCTAACTGCTCGCTTTAACTGCTCGCTCTAACTGCTCGCTCTAACTGCTCGCTCTAACTGCTCGCTCTAACTGCTCGCTTTAACTGCTCGCTCTATGTTCTCGCTCTAACTTCTCGCTCTAACTGCTCGCTCTATGTTCTCGCTCTAACTTCTCGCTCTAACTGCTCGCTCTATGTTCTCGCTCTAACTTCTCGCTCTAACTGCTCGCTCTAACTGCTCGCTCTATGTTCTCGCTCTAACTTCTCGCTTTAACTGTTCGCTCTAACTGCTCGCATACTCTAGGTGGAGCGACCTGCTTGAGGAACATTTTCTTTATGAACTCGCCTTTCCACCAACACTTCACCCCATTCAGCCGTCTTGGTCCCGAGCTGTGGAGGTCCCTCCCAGACCCCTCTGACTCGCCATCTCCGCTCCTCCTATGAGGCCCTTCTTAAAATCCAACTCTTTGACATTTCTTTAATCACCTTTTCGCTTATCAAATTGGGAGAGAGATCCTGTCGTAGTCGGTGACAATAGTTAACTGGAAGGTTGGCCTGTTCATCACACCCCCCGATGAAAGCTGTCCTAGATTTCTAGGCTGGTGAAGATGCTTTTGAAGCCTTAGGGATTTTGGACTGATGTATGAAAGTGAACTAAATCACACATGGAAAAACATCTCGAGTTAGAACAGAAATAACCCAAAAACGTAGCAGACACTACAAAATGGGAAGAGAGCTGCCCTCCCCCACTGGGTGCAGGCATCACGCTACCATGAGTTTCTCCAGGATCAGCCAGGCAGCTTTGTGTGACTATCAGCTGATTCAGGAAGTTGGTTGGATAATTGTTGATGCTTTGCGGCAGAGAAATTATTGGGTAAACGACACGAGAGAAAGATCTGTGTACACACAGGGAATGGGACACTGCATATATTACAGGAAATGGGAATGGGACACTGCATATATTACAGGGAATGGGACACTGCGTATATTACAGGGAATGGGAATGGGACACTGCGTATATTACAGGGAATGGGACACTGCGTATATTACAGGGAATGGGAATGGGACACTGCGTATATTACAGAGAATGGGACACTGCGTATATTACAGGGAATGGGAATGGGACACTGTGTATATTACAGAGAATGGGACACTGCGTATATTACAGAGAATGGGACACTGCGTATATTACAGGGAATGGGACACTGTGTATATTACAGGGAATGGGACACTGCGTATATTACAGGGAATGGGACATTGCGTATACTACAGGGAATTGGACACTGTGTATATTACAGGGAATGGGAATGGGACACTGCGTATATTACAGGGAATGGGAATGGGACACTGCGTATATTACAGAGAATGGGACACTGCGTATATTACAGGGAATGGGACACTGCGTATATTACAGGGAATGGGACACTGTATATTACAGGGAATGGAACATTGTGTATTACAGGGAATGGGACACTGCGTATATTACAGGGAATGGGACACTGTATATTACAGTGAATGGGACACTGCGTATATTACAGGGAATGGGAATGGGACACTGTGTATATTAAAGGGAATGGGACACTGCGTATATAACAGGGAATGGGACACTGTGTATATTATAGGGAATGGTAATGGGACACTGTATGTATTACAGGGAAGCAGAGAAACATAGAAGTTAGGAGCAGGAGTAGGCCATTCGGCCCTTCGAGCCCGCTCCGCCATTTACTGAGATCATGGCTGATCATCCAAATTCAGTACCCTGTCCCTACTTTCTCCCCATATCCCTTGATCCCTTTAGCCTTAAGAAATATATCTAACTCCTTCATGAATATGTTTAATGAATTGGCCTCAACTGCCTTCTGTGGTAGAGAATTCCACAGGTTCACCACTCTCTGGGTGCAGAAATTCCTCCTCATCTCAGACCTAAATGGCTTACACCTTATCCTTAGACTGTGACCCCTGGTTCTGGACTCCCCCGCCATCGGGAACAGCCTTCCTGCATCTAGTCTGTCTAGTCCTGTTAGAATGGGACATTGCGTTTATTACAGGGAATGGGATACTGCGTATATTACAGGGAATGGGTCACTGCGTATATTACAGGGAATGGGAATGGGACACTGCGTATATTACAGAGAATGGGACACTGCGTATATTACAGGGAATGGGAGTGGGACTCTGTGTATATTACAGGGAATATGAATGGGACAGTCAGTATGAATATAACAGGGAATGGGACACTGTGTATATATCAGGGAATATGAATGGGATACTGTATATTACAGGGAATGGGACACTGTGAATATTACAGAGAATGGGACACTGTGAATATTACAGGGAATGGGACAGTGTGTATATTACAGGGAATGGGACACAGTGTGTATATCAGTGAATGGAACACTATATATAACAGGGAATGGGACACTTCGTATATTACAGGAAATAGAACACTGAATATTACAGGGAATGGGACACTGCGTATATTACAGGGAATGGGACACTGTATATTACAGGGAATGGGACTCTGTATATTACAGGGAATGGGACACTGCATATATTACAGGGAATGGGACACTGCATATATTACAGGGAATGGGACACTGCGTATATTACATGGAATGGGACACTGCGTATATTACAGAGAATGGGACACTGTGTATATTACAGGGAATGGGAATGGGACACTGTGTATATTACAGGGAATATCAATGGGACAGTGTGAATATTACAGGGAATGGGACACTGCGTATATAACAGGGAATGGGAGTGGGACAGTGTGTATATTACAGGGAATATGAATGGGACATGGTGTATATTACAGGGAATGGGACACAGTGAATATTACAGAGATTGGGACACTGTGTATATTACACGGAATGGGACACTGTGTATATTACAGGGAATATGAATGGGACACTGTGTATATTACAGGGAATGGGAATGGGACACTGTGAATATTTCAGACAATGGGACACTGTGTATATTACAGGGAATGGGACACTGTGTATGTTACAGGGAATGGGACACTGTGTATATTACAGGGAATGGGACACTGCGTATATTACAGGGAATGGGACACTGTATATTACAGGGAATGGGACACTGCATATATTACAGGGAATGGGACACTGCATATATTACAGGGAATGGGACACTGCGTATATTACATGGAATGGGACACTGCGTATATTACAGGGAATGGGACACTGTGTATATTACAGGGAATATGAATGGGACACTGTGTATATTACAGGGAATGGGACACTGTGAATATTACAGAGAATGGGACACTGAATATTACAGGGAATGGGACACTGTGTATATTACAGTGAATGGAACACTGCGTATATTATAGGGAATGGGACACTGAATATTACAGGGAATGGGACACTGTGTATATTACAGGGAATGGGACACTTCGTATATTACAGGCAATAGAACACTTATATTACAGGGAATGGGACACTGCGTATATTACAGGGAATGGGACACTGTATATTAGAGGGAATGGGACACTGCATATATTACAGGGAATGGGACACTGCGTATATTAAATGGAATGGGACACTGCGTATATTACAGGGAATGGGACACTGCATATATTACAGGGAATGGGACACTGCGTATATTACATGGAATGGGACACTGTATATTACAGGGAATGGAACACTGCGTATATTATAGGGAATGGGACACTGAATATTACAGGGAATGGGACACTGTGTATATTACAGGGAATGGGACACTTCGTATATTACAGGCAATAGAACACTTATATTACAGGGAATGGGACACTGCGTATATTACAGGGAATGGGACACTGTATATTAGAGGGAATGGGACACTGCATATATTACAGGGAATGGGACACTGCGTATATTAAATGGAATGGGACACTGCGTATATTACAGGGAATGGGACACTGCATATATTACAGGGAATGGGACACTGCGTATAGTACATGGAATGGGACACTGTATATTACAGGGAATGGGACTCTGTGTATATTACAGGGAATGGGACACTGCATATATTACAGGGAATGGAACACTGCGTATATTACAGGGAATAGAACACTGTATATTACAGAGAATGGGAGTGGGACACAGTGAATATTACAGAGATTGGTACACTGTGAATATTACAGGGAATGGGACACTGTATATTACAGGGAATGGGACACTGTGTATATTACAGGGAATGGGACACTTCGTATATTACAGGGAATAGAACACTGTATATTACAGGGAATGGGACACTGCGTATATAACAGGGAATGGGAGTGGGACACAGTGAATATTACAGAGATTGGTACACTGTGAATATTACAGGGAATGGGACACTGTATATTACACGGAATGGGACACTGTGTATATTACAGGGAATGGGACACTGCGTATATAACAGGGAATGGGAGTGGGACACAGTGAATATTACAGAGATTGGTACACTGCGAATATTACAGGGAATGGGACACTGTGTATATTACACGGAATGGGACACTGTGTATATTACAGGGAATGGGACACTGTGAATATTTCAGAGAATGGGACACTGTATATTACAGGGAATGGGACACTGTGTATATTACAGGGAATGGGACACTGTATATTACACTGAATGGAACACTGTAAATTAAAGGGAATGGGACACATCGTATATTACAGGGAATATAACACTGAATATTACAGGGAATGGGACACTGCATATATTACAGGGAATGGGACACTGCGTATATTACATGGAATGGGACACTGCATATATTACAGGGAATGGGACACTGTGGATATTACAGGGAATATGAATGGGACACTGTGTATATTACAGGGAATGGGACACTGTGAATATTACAGGGAATGGGAAACTTTGTATATTACAGGGAATAGAACGCTTATATTACACGGAATGGGACACTGCGTATTTACAGGGAATGGGACACTATGTATATTACAGGGAATGGGACACTGTATATTACAGGGAATGGGACACTGCATATATTACAGAGAATGGGACACTGTGTATATTACAGGGAATGGGACACTGCGTATATTACAGAGAATGGGACACTGCGTATATTACAGGGAATGGGAATGGGACTCTGTGTATATTACAGGGAATATGAATGGGACACTGTGTATATTACAGGGAATGGGACACTGTGAATATTACAGAGAATGGGACACTGTGAATATTACAAGGAATGGGACAGTGTGTATATTACAGGGAATGGGACACAGTGTGTATATCAGTGAATGGAACACTGTATATTACAGGGAATGGGACACTTCGTATATTACAGGAAATAGAACACTGAATATTACAGGGAATGGGACACTGCGTATATTACAGGGAATGGGACACTGTATATTACAGGGAATGGGACTCTGTGTATATTACAGGGAATGGGACACTGCATATATTACAGGGAATGGGACACTGCATATATTACAGGGAATGGGACACTGCGTATATTACATGGAATGGGACACTGCGTATATTACAGAGAATGGGACACTGCGTATATTACAGGGAATGGGAATGGGACACTGTGTATATTACAGGGAATATCAATGGGACAGTGTGAATATTACAGGGAATGGGACACTGCGTATATAACAGGGAATGGGAGTGGGACAGTGTGTATATTACAGGGAATATGAATGGGACATGGTGTATATTACAGGGAATGGGAAACTTCATATATTACAGGGAATAGAACACTTATATTACAGGGAATGGGACACTGCGTATATTACAGGGAATGGGACACTATGTATATTACAGGGAATGGGACACTATATTACAGGCAATGGGACACTGCGTATATTACAGAGAATGGGACTCTGTGTATATTGCAGGGAATGGGACACTGCATATATTACAGGGAATGGGACACTGCATATATTACAGGGAATGGGACAATGCCTATATTACATGGAATGGGACACTGCGTATATTACAGGGAATGGGACACTGTGTATATTACAGGGAATATGAATGGGACACTGTATATTACAGGGAATGGGACACTGTGAATATTACAGAGAATGGGACACTGAATATTACAGGGAATGGGACACTGTATATTACACGGAATGGGACACTGTGTATATTACAGGGAATGGGACACTGCATATATAACAGGGAATGGGAGTGGGACACAGTGAATATTACAGAGATTGGTACACTGTGAATATTACAGGGAATGGGACACTGTATATTACACGGAATGGGACACTGTGTATATTACAGGGAATGGGACACTGCGTATATAACAGGGAATGGGAGTGGGACACAGTGAATATTACAGAGATTGGTACACTGTGAATATTACAGGGAATGGGACACTGTGTATATTACACGGAATGGGACACTGTGTATATTACAGGGAATGGGACACTGTGAATATTTCAGAGAATGGGACACTGTGTATATTACAGGGAATGGGACACTGTGTATATTACAGGGAATGGGACACTGTGTATATTACAGGGAATGGGACACTGTGTATATTACAGGGAATGGGACACATCGTATATTACAGGGAATATAACACTGAATATTACAGGGAATGGGACACTGCATATATTACAGGGAATGGGACACTGCGTATATTACATGGAATGGGACACTGCATATATTACAGGGAATGGGACACTGTGGATATTACAGGGAATATGAATGGGACACTGTGTATATTACAGGGAATGGGACACTGTGAATATTACAGGGAATGGGACACTGTGTATATTACAGGGAATGGGAAACTTCGTATATTACAGGGAATAGAACACTTATATTACAGGGAATGGGACACTTCGTATATTACAGGGAATGGGACACTATGTATATTACAGGGAATGGGACACTGTATATTACAGGGAATGGGACACTGCATATATTACAGAGAATGGAACACTGTGTATATTACAGGGAATGGGACACTGCGTATATTACAGAGAATGGGACACTGCGTATATTACAGGGAATGGGAATGGGACTCTGTGTATATTACAGGGAATATGAATGTGACAGTATGAATATAACAGGGAATGGGACACTGCATATATAACAGGGAATGGGAGTGGGACACTGTGTATATTACAGGGAATATGAATGGGACACTGTGTATATTACAGGGAATGGGACACTGTGAATATTACAGAGAATGGGACACTGTGAATATTACAAGGAATGGGACAGTGTGTATATTACAGGGAATGGGACACAGTGTGTATATCAGTGAATGGAACACTGTATATTACAGGGAATGGGACACTTCGTATATTACAGGAAATAGAACACTGAATATTACAGGGAATGGGACAATGCGTATATTACAGGGAATGGGACACTGTATATTACAGGGAATGGGACTCTGTGTATATTACAGGGAATGGGACACTGCATATATTACAGGGAATGGGACACTGCATATATTACAGGGAATGGGACACTGCCTATATTACATGGAATGGGACACTGCGTATATTACAGAGAATGGGACACTGCGTATATTACAGGGAATGGGAATGGGACACTGTGTATATTACAGGGAATATCAATGGGACAGTGTGAATATTACAGGGAATGGGACACTGCGTATATAACAGGGAATGGGAGTGGGACAGTGTGTATATTACAGGGAATATGAATGGGACATGGTGTATATTACAGGGAATGGGAAACTTCATATATTACAGGGAATAGAACACTTATATTACAGGGAATGGGACACTGCGTATATTACAGGGAATGGGACACTATGTATATTACAGGGAATGGGACACTATATTACAGGCAATGGGACACTGCGTATATTACAGAGAATGGGACTCTGTGTATATTGCAGGGAATGGGACACTGCATATATTACAGGGAATGGGACACTGCATATATTACAGGGAATGGGACAATGCCTATATTACATGGAATGGGACACTGCGTATATTACAGGGAATGGGACACTGTGTATATTACAGGGACTATGAATGGGACACTGTGTATATTACAGGGAATGGGACACTGTGAATATTACAGAGAATGGGACACTGAATATTACAGGGAATGGGACACTGTATATTACACGGAATGGGACACTGTGTATATTACAGGGAATGGGACACTGCATATATAACAGGGAATGGGAGTGGGACACAGTGAATATTACAGAGATTGGTACACTGTGAATATTACAGGGAATGGGACACTGTATATTACACGGAATGGGACACTGTGTATATTACAGGGAATGGGACACTGCGTATATAACAGGGAATGGGAGTGGGACACAGTGAATATTACAGAGATTGGTACACTGTGAATATTACAGGGAATGGGACACTGTGTATATTACACGGAATGGGACACTGTGTATATTACAGGGAATGGGACACTGTGAATATTTCAGAGAATGGGACACTGTGTATATTACAGGGAATGGGACACTGTGTATATTACAGGGAATGGGACACTGTGTATATTACAGTGAATGGAACACTGTATATTACAGGGAATGGGACACATCGTATATTACAGGGAATATAACACTGAATATTACAGGGAATGGGACACTGCATATATTACAGGGAATGGGACACTGCGTATATTTCATGGAATGGGACACTGCATATATTACAGGGAATGGGACACTGTGGATATTACAGGGAATATGAATGGGACACTGTGTATATTACAGGGAATGGGACACTGTGAATATTACAGGGAATGGGACACTGTGTATATTACAGGGAATGGGAAACTTCGTATATTACAGGGAATAGAACACTTATATTACAGGGAATGGGACACTGCGTATATTACAGGGAATGGGACACTATGTATATTACAGGGAATGGGACACTGTATATTACAGGGAATGGGACACTGCATATATTACAGAGAATGGGACACTGTGTATATTACATGGAATGGGACACTGCGTATATTACAGAGAATGGGACACAGCGTATATTACAGGGAATGGGAATGGGACTCTGTGTATATTACAGGGAATATGAATGGGACAGTATGAATATAACAGGGAATGGGACACTGCGTATATAACAGGGAATGGGAGTGGGACACTGTGTATATTACAGGGAATATGAATGGGACACTGTGTATATTACAGGGAATGGGACACTGTGAATATTACAGAGAATGGGACACTGTGAATATTACAAGGAATGGGACAGTGTGTATATTACAGGGAATGGGACACAGTGTGTATATCAGTGAATGGAACACTGTATATTACAGGGAATGGGACACTTCGTATATTACAGGAAATAGAACACTGAATATTACAGGGAATGGGACAATGCGTATATTACAGGGAATGGGACACTGTATATTACAGGGAATGGGACTCTGTGTATATTACAGGGAATGGGACACTGCATATATTACAGGGAATGGGACACTGCATATATTACAGGGAATGGGACACTGCCTATATTACATGGAATGGGACACTGCGTATATTACAGAGAATGGGACACTGCGTATATTACAGGGAATGGGAATGGGACACTGTGTATATTACAGGGAATATCAATGGGACAGTGTGAATATTACAGGGAATGGGACACTGCGTATATAACAGGGAATGGGAGTGGGACAGTGTGTATATTACAGGGAATATGAATGGGACATGGTGTATATTACAGGGAATGGGACACAGTGAATATTACAGAGATTGGGACACTGTGAATATTACAGGGAATGGGACACTGTGTATATTACACGGAATGGGACACTGTGTATATTACAGGGAATATGAATGGAACACTGTGTATATTACAGGGAATGGGAATGGGACACTGTGAATGTTTCAGAGAATGGGACACTGAGTATATTACAGGGAATGGGACACTGTATATTACAGGGAATGGGACACTGTGTATATTACAGGGAATGGGACACTGATTATATTACAGGGAATAGGACACTGTGTATATTACAGGGAATGGGACACTGTGTATATTACGGGGAATAGGACTCTGTGTATGTTACAGGGAATGGGACACTGTGAATATTACAGGGAATGGGACACTGTGTATATTACAGGAAATGGGACACTGTATATTACAGGGAATGGGACACTGCAAATATAACAGGGAATGGGAGTGGGACACTGTGTATATTACAGGGAATATGAATGGGACATGGTGTATATTACAGGGAATGGGACACAGTGAATATTACAGAGATTGGGACACTGTGTATATTACAGGGAATATGAATGGGACACTGTGTATATTACAGGGAATGGGACACTGTGAATATTTCAGAAAATGGGACACTGTGTATATTACAGGGAATGGGACACTGTGTATATTACAGGGAATGGGACACTGTGTATATTACAGGGAATGGGACAATGTGTATATTACAGGGAATGGGACACTTTGTATATTACACGGAATAGAACACTGAATATTACAGGGAATGGGACACTGCATATATTACAGGGAATGGGACACTGCATATATTACAGGGAATGGGACACTTGTAAGGGTTTCTGACCCGTGTGGCTCTGTGCTCAGCCTGGGTGCTAGTGCGAGGTTAGGCCTTGTTGCCTGTTCTGGTCTCCAGCCAGTCTGGGAGCACTAGACACCTGTGAGTGGTTCGACCCACTCACCCTTACGGTTCTGACACTGGACTTAGATGCGAGAGCAGTAATGGAGAGAAAACTCAGGTAGACCCGGTTGAATGGTACGAAATGGAAAATCTTTATTGCATATTATTCAAGATTACGAAATACATGTCATAAGCACAGATTAATGACAGTACAATCTTACACGCAGTCATGTAACTAATTTCAGGGAAACGAGGAACGAACGACACATCGTAAATGGGGGCACACATTACAGTTATCCTTAAAACTTAAACCCTCCCCTATCAATACCTGCTCTAAACTAGATTTGTAGGATCGAGACTCATGCTCACCACTCGTGATAACTCGGAGAATTCCGAAAACTCTGATCGGTTGTTTTTCACCGCAGCACCTGATCACCCACGTGTTGATCAGGGGTCTCTGTACCCCACTTGTTTACTCGTTTCTGCTCCGGCTAGCAGGCTGGACCGTCTGCTGTCATGAAGATCTGTGTTGTCCTCGGAGTTCCGATACTACTCAAAGAAGAGTCTTCCTGTGCCCTCGCACTGATTCGATAAAATTCGAAGAATAGTCTTCCGATGCCAGTTCTGTAAAGCTCAAAAGATAGTCTTCCTGGGCAAGGAAAGTGTCTATTCGACCTACAGGCGCGGTCGGGGCTTACTGACCGTGGCGATATGTATGGTCGTCTTCTTCTCTTCTCATCTCATCTTATCTCATCTCATCTCATCTCATCTCGGGCCTTTGGTTCCAACACCGTTTACCGACTTCTCGGGATGGTGTGCCCGTTTCAAGGCTTCACAGCCCAGTTCCACACAGATCTTCGCGGCAAGCCACGAGGCTGATCCTGGCGGATCGTAAAGTTCAACAGTCTTTAAAAGCTGCAAGAGGCAGAGACACGAGGCAAGCGGCAAGGAGTCGAAAGGATAAGAGTCAAGAGGCAGGAACAAGACGGCAAGCGAACAAGAGTCAAGAGTCAAGAGAAAGATGGACGGTTGTAGCTTACAGTTATAGTGCGAAAACTCTTCTTTTCCCGCCCAACCTTAATGTCTTTTCTTTTGTTAGGGTTTTGGCGCTCAAATTTCTTGTATAGGGTGATCTCCGTTTTAATGGGTTTCGGGGATACTCGTAACTGACTGAGTACCTGTTAATACTTTTCCCAATGTGTAACCTGGAGGGGTTTTGGGGCTTCCAAATGTTTTCTGTAACTACCCGCTAACGGCTCTCTCATCGTAGAGTCGTGGGGATTTTGCATATTAATGTCTTTGGATGGGTTCTTGATCGCTTGGTACAATAGCCCTTATTCGCACCTGGGAGACCGATTTCAGTATTTATGTGTATACTGCAAACCCATAATGTCTTGTGTATTATCTCAAATGTGCTGAGTTTTGATCGATCTCGCACAAATGTTTATTGGAACGCCATCTTGTCTGCTTATCGAAAAGTCTAGAATGTTCTGCCACGAGGCGTGGCGGCCATTTTACAGGCTGCTTGTGTCCACTTTGAAAACCTGACAGCATTCTGCTGAAAATAAAGCTGTTTGAACGAAACTATGTGTTTTCTCCTTATTTATAAAATCGCGATATATTGCAAATTCTACACACTGCATATATTACATGGAATGGGACACTGCGTATATTACAGGGAATGGGACACTGTGTATATTACAGGGAATATGAATGGGACACTGTGTATATTACAGGGAATGGGACACTGTGAATATTGCAGAGAATGGGACACTGAATATTACAGGGAATGGGACAGTGTGTATATTACAGGGAATGGGTCACTGAATATTACAGGGAATGGGACACTGTGTATATTACAGGGAATGGGACACAGTGTGTATATCAGTGAATGGAACACTGTATATAACAGGGAATGGGACACTTCGTATATTACAGGAAATAGAACACTGAATATTACAGGGAATGGGACACTGCGTATATTACAGGGAATGGGACACTGTATATTACAGGGAATGGGACTCTGTTTATATTACAGGGAATGGGACACTGCATATATTACAGGGAATGGGACACTGCGTATATTACAGGGAATGGGACACTATATTACAGGGAATGGGACTCTGTGTATATTACAGGGAATGGGACACTGCATATATTACAGGGAATGGGACACTGCATATATTACAGGGAATGGGACACTGCGTATATTACATGGAATGGGACACTGCGTATATTACAGGGAATGGGACACTGTGTATATTACAGGGAATATGAATGGGACTCTCGTATCACCTGTATATTCACATTTTTTTATTTAGGGAAAGGAAAAACAAAACAAAACCAAACAATCATATTTAACAACAACACCATCACCAAAATAATCAAAACCAACTCTTAAACATGTCGAGTTCCAAACGTAATTACAGTTTCTGAAAAATCACGATTACAACACTTCCGAGGCGCACGTGGCAAACGGGAGTGACGCCATTTTCCGATTACACGGTGCTTTCATCGTGCACGCGCACGTAACGTTCTCGCCACTCTCCCGTGTTTTCGTTCTTGGTGAGGCGTTTGCCTCTCTTAGAATGCACGACCAATAAGTATACCACAATAAACACTTGGCATACAACTAAAATGTGGGAGGCTATTCTGATCCATGAAGGCACTTCAATGTTGGTGAACAGATTCCACCACGGTGGAATTACTATGTCCAGAATGTCTGTCCCTATCTCGACAGTTTTCTGCTCTAGTGTGTAAAAATGTTTTTGTGACACCGCGACGGCTTTTAAAAGCTTGGTGAGGTGTTCAGGGAGAGGGGGAATGAGGTATTCGAAATGCGCGACGAATCGCTGCAGGTCGGTGAAGTTCTCTTTTACGGTGAGATGAACCGTGGATGGTTCAGAGATTGGGACAATTCGCTGTTGTGCTACTTGAACTTCCGCCCTGGGTTTGAAACAGAAACTGCTGTCACTCACCGGACACCGGCTACGGTTTCCATGTTGGTAGTGTTGCGCTGCAGTGGTAACACAATATGTTCCACCCCCGATGTATGCTACCTGCGGAGGCACATGATCTTGTGCCATTGCCTCCATGGTGCAATTCATGGACTTGGCGCCAGCCGTTCTGAACCCGCACTGTGGTGTTAAAAGGCATTCAAGTGCTGGGGACACAGTATTATGTGTGCTCCCCTGCCACGACAACCAGAGAGATCTGTACCTGTCATCGTTTGCTCCCAGCGGATGACGTAGGGTGGAACCGCTGCATAGCGAATGTGGGCTCCCCCCTGAATGACACCAATGTTCTCTACCCGATACACCGGGGCGGGCTTTGCTGTGTCGCCCAAAACCGGCATACGTAATACTATACCCATGATAGTATGGTTTGATCGTCCGCAGTCCACGGGGACTGGGTATGCTTCTGAAGCTAGCCTGAGCTGGCACGGGCTTAATGCGTTCTGAAAAGGGTGGAGCGCCCGCAGGTGTTTGTTACTTATCCAGGACGGGACCAAACCTTGTTTTAAATCCTCCAAATTACTGCGGCCCTCGCCCAGTAACCACGCCCCGTAAAGCACGCACACCTCGTTCTGCGCAGCTTGATCGGATGCATTCCGATCTTCCCTAATCAGGGCATTTACCGTTCTCGCGTGTTTCTCTAGTTCAGCTATTATTTCTTTTAAATGGAGAGTCATGGCTTGGTCCTCGTGTAAACCCGACCCAACCACCTTATTTTCATCTGTGAGAATGTCTTTCAATTGCGTTTTTAAGCCATTAATCTGGGTCTGCAGCTCCACGCTGTCTAGAGCGTTGACCACAGATGTACCTGTGTTGAAAGCAGTGAACGCGTCGTTCACAACACCCCTTCTTTGTCTCCCCACCTGATCCAAAACTTCATGTGGTGCGGTGTACAAACTTGTTTTATCAATTTCCGCGAAATCGAATTCATAAAATTGTCTGAACATCTTGGTCAACAGGACCTGATATAACTGTTCCGTCTTTTTGGGGCACCACTCTGGTAACCGTACCTCGGTGAGATTTAAAATCACCGAGGCCACCGCGTAATGTACCCCCTGAAAGAGTATCTGGTCTGTGGGGACCAGTACCAAACCATTCCCGGGTCCCTTACTAGTTTTAGGGCACCCTTCTTCCTTAGCTAGAACCACCGGAATCGTGGGCGGGGCTTTGCGTGGGCGCGTAATGAGTTCAGTGGCATTTACTGGGATCGGGGAGAATGGGGCCCCGCACCCCCTGGTGCTCGCATCCCACCTCATCCCCTGTCCGTTATCCTGCCATTGATTAATGAAAAATATGGAGATGCCTTTGGGGCAAACGTACTTTGACCCCCACATACATACATAAATTCCCTCATCCGGTTCCCACCATTTGTCCCAACAGACTCTCACTTGTCCGTTTGTCCCCGTAATTGTCCGATGGGTATTATTACCCAGTCGTTCCCACTCGACCGAAGAGTTCCTCATGTTTTTGCTCAGCTTTCGCAGCCACCACCATCGGCTCAATGGGACATTCCCACTGCAAGTCAAACAAATCCGTTTGCCGACGGTGACGCTGATCCTGGGTGCGATGATCCTTACTTTGGGGCACAGTAAAGAAGTCTCTTGGTAGGCAAACCCCGATGTGCTGGAATACTCCGTTGAGTTCGTTCCCAGCCATCCTGGCCACCTTCCCTTGTGGAAATAGGTGGTGGTCTCCTCAGCCTCTCGTCTTCCGGTCCCATCCACCGCGATGGGGGCCGTGTCCCCGGAGCATCCAAACACCACGACATCCTTGGTGCGGCCTCGATAGGCCAATCCGCATCCGATTGCCGCGAGCAATACTAGAATTCGTTCCATCCTTCCTTGGTTCCTGTGATCAGATAGAATGAGGTAGCCAGCCTCGCAAGAGTCTCTGGCTTTTGTGAAGGGTGAGCGGGTCCCCTGACCTCGCCTCACGTAAGCTTCAATGTTCGCTGGATAAACTTTAACTAATCCTATCTCTAAAACTCCCATCATTTTACCTCCTTAAACAAAATTAAACTACCGACTTAAACCGATTTAAAACTATAACCTCATAACCTTATCTAAAACTATAAACTTATACTTAACCTTAAACTATAAACTTAGAAACTTATCCTAAACTTATTACTGTACAGCGCCGCCCGTTCCCAGGGCGGCCCCTTTAAATTCTGAAAAGGCTGCCGCGAGCTCTTCCCGACGGTGGGAGGGCATTGACCCCTCCCTTTGATCTGCCGCAGCCTGTTGCTGCTGCGCTGGGACTGGGCTCTTCCTGGGCTGCCTTGACCTTGAGTCTACGCCTTGGGACAGTCTGGGGACTTGACCACATCTTCCTGGGCTGGGGTATCCGACCTGACCTACGGAGAGTTACCGGGGGCAGGAATCCCAGGACCGACGGACCGGGTTCCGAGACTTCCACCGTGGCGACCTGTGGTCCCGCCACAGTCGCTGGCTCCGCCTCCCCTGGCTCCGCCTCCCTGAACTCGGGACCTGCAGCTTGTGGCACCGCCCTACTCGGCCCAGCAGGCGGCCCTTCACTCGCAGTCCCTACCTCCCCCGAGGGCAGGACGTTCAAGGCGGGCGGCTCGGGCTCTGAGGCTTCCACCGTCACACCCTGTGGTCCCACAGCGGCTGGCTCCGCCTCCCCTGGCTCCTCCCCCCTGCGTTCGGGACCTGCAGCTTCGGTTTCCACCCTGTGTGGATCTCTATCTGCAGCCCCTGTCCCCCCTATACCTGAATCGGGGGCGACCCTTTCGTCCTCCGATTCCAGCTCTTCCTCGTCACTACCTTCACTATCCTCATCTTCGTCGAGCTCCTCGAACTCTCCCTCATCTGACTCCCAACCCCACAAAAATGTCTCACAATTTTCCAGGATGTCCCCTTCCCTGATGCAAGCTGCTTTGCCTGCCTGTGTGCCCTGTGGCCCTACCTGGGGCTGCGAGTCCCCACTCGCAGGTTTTGCCCCTGTGGTTGGCCCTTGTGCACCTGGCTTGTACAGTTTGCACTGGTTTACGTGGAACCACTTAGTGCGCCGAGATACCTTTACGGCGTATACCATGGGACTCGCCTTATCTACAATGTTGTAGGGTCCCATATACAGTGGTTCCAGACTCCCTACTCTGGCGTAGTTTCTGACCATGACCTGGTCTCCTACTTCCCACTCCCGCGTTTTGCGGGGTTCCAGCAACAGGCGATTGCCCTGATGCTGCCTTCCCATGTTCCCAGCCGCCTGCTCATAAACCTGCTTCAGGCGCTCCAAGAGGGTCTGGACGAACTTGTCCTTGCTTATCTCTTGGAGCTGACCCTCAGTGAGCACCGGCGCTAGCACATGGGTGGGGGTTCGCATGATCCTCCCAGTCATCACCTCGTGCGGGGAATACCCCGTACTTTTCGACTGGCTGGCCCGGACCCCCATGAGGACTAAAGGCAGAACCTCCGCCCATTTTTGGGGCGAGTTCATAGTCTCTTTCCTCAATTTCTCCTTCAGGGTCCGGTTCATGCGTTCAACAATCCCGGATGACTGGGGATTGTGTGCTACGTGCCATTTCCCTTCAATGCCCAAAAGCATGAGGGTGTTCTGCATCACCTGGCCGGTAAAATGATTCCCTTGGTCTGACTCCACAAAACGGGGGAGTCCCCACCGCGAGAACACTTCCCGGACCAAGATTTTTGCAGTACCCAGTGCCGTAGCTGTTCGACAGGGGAAGGCTTCCACCCATTTGGAAAACACATCCACCAAGACGAGGCAGTATTTATAGCCTCCCTGGGTGGTGGGCAGGGGCCCTATATAGTCGATCTGTATCGACTGCCATGGTCCCTCTACCCTTCTTACGTGCCCCATGGGCACTTTCCTTTTCTGGGGGTCTGGGTTGTTTGCAGCGCACACGAGACAGCTTGCACAGAACTCGCGGACCTGTTCCCTGAGCCCCGGCCACCATCCCGCTTGCTCTACCCGTTGCCAGGTAACCTCGGGCCCGGGGTGCCCTGCCCCTGGACCCTCGTGAGCCAACTGGAGGAATTCCCTCCTGTGCTGCTGCGGCACAACCCACTGCTCTTCGCGGAACAGCATGCCTTCCCTAACTGAGAGGGTTGCCGTACTGTACGGACCCTCTACCTGCTTCCCCTCAGCAAGGGTTTTGAGGACTGCTTTTAGGGCGGGATCCTGGTTCTGGACGGTCTTAAGGTCTAGGGGCAATGCTACCCTGGTGTTCCCGGGATTCCCGTCCCTGCCTTGGATCGCTGCCATGGGTCTGGGCCCATAGGGGTCCCAGAAAATGCCGTTGCGGGCACCTTCCCTGGCTAGCGCATCCGCCTGCTGGTTGCCCTCCCCACAGGGCTCTGTGGAGGAGTGAGCCTTCACCTTATGGATGAAAATCTCCCCTTCCTCCCCTACTGCTGCTAGGATCTTTTCCAGCAAGGGCTTCACCGTTAAAGGTCGCCCGTCCGCGGAGGTGTATCCACGGTGGGACCAAATGGCCAGGTATTCCGTACACGAATTGCATGTGAACATACTGTCCGAGCAAATCGTGTATGGGGTTGGGAAAATTTCTGGGTGGGTAACGACGTACACCACTGCCGACAGCTCAGCCTGCTGCGCGCTCATGGTGCTGGGGAGCTTAATCGCCAGGGCAAGGTTTGCCGCAGGGTCATAAACTCCACACCCTGTGAGTCGTTCGCCAGCAGAGACTGTGCTGGAACCATCAACATAAATCTCGCGCCCAGTGGGATGTATCCCGGCCCGCAAACCTATGTTGACTTCCCACACCCCTTCCACCGAACACTGGTGGGCTGTACCGGGGTATACCAAATTGGCCGCAAGCCTGGGCTCGCAAAGACCTTTAACTCTAAGATCCATCTGGGAAAGAAGAAGGGTCCAGCGCGCAATACGCACGCTGCTTACGGTCCCATCTTTAATCCTCCCATCTAGAAGCATCTTAGTTGGTGTGTGATGGGTGAGGAGAGTGATGGGAGAGAGCCCTGTGAAGATCGCTGATCTTTTCACAGCCCAATGCGTGGCTAAAAGGTGCCTTTCGCAATTGGAGAAACTTCTCTCCACATCCGTTAACACCCTGGACGAATAGACAACCGGCCTCAGCTTGCCGTGACGCTCTTGGAGCAGCACAGCGCTCAAGCTGTCCCCGCTGGCAGCTACTTCCAGGAAAAACTCCTTCCCCCCATCTATGGCCCCTAAAGCTGGCGCGGTCTGCAGATCCCCTTTTAACTTCTCGAAGGCTGCTTGGCAGCCCTCGTCCCAAGACCACTCCACTCCCTTATGGAGGAGTCGGAGCAGCGGCGCCGCTGTGGCCGCATAGTCTTCGATAAAATCCCTGCAGTAACCGGTCAGTCCCAAAAAGGACCTCACACCCCTTATAGTGTTGGGAATCGGTAACTCTTGCACCGACTCCCTCCTAGCTTTATCTATGGCTCTTTCTCCAGCGCGAATGGTCAGCCCCAGGAATTTTACTTCCTGCTGACCGATACGTGCTTTCTTAGGGTTTACTTTAAAACCCTTTCTCGCTAGCAGCTCCAATAACTCGGCCAGCAGTGGTCCATGCTCCTCCCTTGAGTCCGTAAATAGGAGCAAATCATCCACGTACTGCACTATCTGATTGGGCTGACTAAACTCCTTCAAACTTCCTGCCATACACTGATGGAAAATACTGGGGCTGTTGTGGAAACCCTGTGGCAGACAGTTCCACGTGTACTGTTGTCCTTTGAAAGTAAAGGCAAACTTGTACTGGTCCTCTCGCCGCAGCGGGATGGACCAAAAACCGTTCGAGATATCCAGCACCGTGAACGTGGTCGCGGACGCTGGGATACTCCCTATTAGGTCAGCGACTGCTGCTACCGTGGGCGCGCAGGTGGGAATGTTACTGTTAAGGACTCTGTAGTCCACCGTGGCCCTCCACGAATTATCCGGCTTCCTAACCGGCCATAATGGGGAGTTCACGTGTGTGGCTATCGGCCTCAACACGCCCTGCTGCACCAAGGAGGACATTGCTGTCTCCATATCGGGTTCTGCTTCTTTGGGGAAGTTATACTGCTTTTGGGGCCGGGTCATGGGGTCCCCATCTACGCTGACCTCAAACCCGGTAACCCTCCCACAATCGTGCTTGTGGGTTGCAAACGCGTGCATATTATCTGACACGTACGTTTGCATGTCCGTTGGGACATCCGCGACCATAAGCCCGAGGTCATAGCCTCCGGATGGCTTCATGGTACACAGGACCCCTGTTTCTTCCTCCCCCGGAATTACCACTACCTCGCCGTCTCCACCCTTAGCCCCCCAGAGACAGTGATTCCTGAGGTCCACGAGGATCCCGTGCCCCGATAGGAGATCGGACCCGAGGATACCTCTCCCACCCCCCTCATGCCATTTCATCAGTATGCACTTCCACTTGGTGTGGAGTGCTCCTAAACGAATGGATAGTGGAAGGGAGAACGCGCCAGCCTGTTCTTTTCCCGTGAACCCCGCTAATGTGAATGGGACCTTGGTAGGTAGCGGTGAGTCAAAAGGGCTATCTGTATGAATCACGGTGCAAGAAGCTCCCGTGTCCAACAAATAACTACCCTTCTGTTGCTCTACCTCCATCTCCACCAGGGGTCGCTTCCACGCATCATAGCTGAGCGGACACAGGTAGACGGGCTGCGCGGGCTCTAGTCATTGGGTACTATTAGACGGGCCTGTGGCACCTGCGGGGCCGGTAGCAACCGCCACTTTTCCATGCGCACTCATGAGGTTGCGCATGGCTCCCAACACTGTTTCGATCGCGTCGGGAGGGATGGGTGCACTAGCTTCCCTATCAGAGACAGGCGCCTGGGCTCGGGCTGCGGGATTTTTATCCCTGGAATCCTTCCAAGGGTTCCTGCAGTTCTTGCGCCAGTGCCCTGTCTTCCCACACCCGTAACAAGCATTACTGGCCTGCGGGGCGCGGTTACCCTCCTGATGCCACTCCTTTTGAGCCGGGGCTGCGGGTCGTGCCTCATGCACCTTTCCCTTAAGGGGACGTGCTCCCATACTTCTGGTATTACGGTACCCCACCGTGAGTCGATTTAGGACCGACTCCTCTGTAGTGGCGGGGTCAGTGGGATCAAACCACGCTTTTGCCTGCTCCCTGACGGCTGGCAAACTGTTGGTTACTATACACCTGAGCCAATGAGTTAAACCGATGTCTGCCACATTGGCGCGCTCTGGCGCACCTGGGCAGCTACGCTGGTATACTGGCCACAGCCTGTCGGCGAAAACCTTCGGGGGTTCTCCCTCCATCTGCACTGTCTGTCCCAGTCTAACAAACGGACCTTCATCGTCCGCTCCCAATACTTCTAGGACCTCATTTCTTAGTGCCCCATAGGTCTTGGTTCCCCTCTTGCTCTCATCTGAGAGACACTGAAGGATCGAACTACCCAATGAGAATAACAGCATCTTTGCTGTTTCCCCATCGTCGCAGCCGTTAATGGCTGCGGTTTGCTCTATTTCCCTAAAATGTACGGAAGGGTCATCTGACTCGGCCAGTTTTGGTACGTGACTGATCATAATCCTCAGCTGGTGTGAGCTGTGAGGCAACACAAGCTGGTTGAGGAGATCCCCCTCTGCCCCACCTGCTCCGTTCGGGCCCCTTTTGATACCCGTGACCGGACACAACGGTCCCGGTTCCACTTCTACCTCGGTGGGCTCTTTCGTTACTTCTACCACTTCCTTCCTTACCCAGGTTTCCGAATAGCTGGGTGGCGCGGAGGGCATAGTGGCTAATACTTCCTCTGCTTTGTTCGGTGGGGATTTCTGAAATCCCTCATCCACTAGCGGCTGGTGTGCTGACGGACTGATAAGGCACACCATGCCGTGTGCTTTGTTCACGGCCCTTTTAAGGTGCTCTATCTCCTTTTGGCAGACGCTGTGATCGGCCCCCTGAAATTTATCCTCGAGGGCCATCTTATATGCCGCCCTAACCCCCGTTAAGCTCTCTTCCTGGGCTTTTATTTGGACAGCTTGGCGGGCACATCGTTCCTTTAATCTGCCCTCACTTAACTTTGCCTCAGTGACCTGGCACTCGAGGTAATCTATTTTTGCTTTATGGTGGCTGGTGACTACCTGGCGTTCTTGATGCAACGCATTTAAATTCGTAATGAGCAACTGCCCCCCAGTGACCTTCTCGTCCATTTCCACCTCTAAACGCCTGATCCGAGCTGCTTGCGCTGTAATGACCTGGTCCGAAATTTGGACTTGTCTTTTATAGCACATCAGCCAGACTGCTTTCTCCACTGTCTTTTTGTGTTCCTTGCTATCTGTCCACCTCTCGGCTGCCTCTAGTGGACACTTATCCACTAGCAGGTCACTTATCCATTTCTTAGTTAAATTTACTTTTCCGAACACATAATCTGCTATTCTCTCTTCCATGACATTTCGCCAAATCATACCAAAGTCTAACACATTACCCTCTCGCTGCCAGTGTCCTGCCGTGGTCGCCATTTTCTGTAAGGGTTTCTGACCCGTGTGGCTCTGTGCTCAGCCTGGGTGCTAGTGCGAGGTTAGGCCTTGTTGCCTGTTCTGGTCTCCAGCCAGTCTGGGAGCACTAGACACCTGTGAGTGGTTCGACCCACTCGCCCTTACGGTTCTGACACTGGACTTAGATGCGAGAGCAGTAATGGAGAGAAAACTCAGGTAGACCCGGTTGAATGGTACGAAATGGAAAATCTTTATTGCATATTATTCAAGATTACGAAATACATGTCATAAGCACAGATTAATGACAGTACAATCTTACACGCAGTCATGTAACTAATTTCAGGGAAACGAGGAACGAACGACACATCGTAAATGGGGGCACACATTACAGTTATCCTTAAAACTTAAACCCTCCCCTATCAATACCTGCTCTAAACTAGATTTGTAGGATCGAGACTCATGCTCACCACTCGTGATAACTCGGAGAATTCCGAAAACTCTGATCGGTTGTTTTTCACCGCAGCACCTGATCACCCACGTGTTGATCAGGGGTCTCTGTACCCCACTTGTTTACTCGTTTCTGCTCCGGCTAGCAGGCTGGACCGTCTGCTGTCATGAAGATCTGTGTTGTCCTCGGAGTTCCGATACTACTCAAAGAAGAGTCTTCCTGTGCCCTCGCACTGATTCGATAAAATTCGAAGAATAGTCTTCCGATGCCAGTTCTGTAAAGCTCAAAAGATAGTCTTCCTGGGCAAGGAAAGTGTCTATTCGACCTACAGGCGCGGTCGGGGCTTACTGACCGTGGCGATATGTATGGTCGTCTTCTTCTCTTCTCATCTCATCTTATCTCATCTCATCTCATCTCATCTCGGGCCTTTGGTTCCAACACCGTTTACCGACTTCTCGGGATGGTGTGCCCGTTTCAAGGCTTCACAGCCCAGTTCCACACAGATCTTCGCGGCAAGCCACGAGGCTGATCCTGGCGGATCGTAAAGTTCAACAGTCTTTAAAAGCTGCAAGAGGCAGAGACACGAGGCAAGCGGCAAGGAGTCGAAAGGATAAGAGTCAAGAGGCAGGAACAAGACGGCAAGCGAACAAGAGTCAAGAGTCAAGAGAAAGATGGACGGTTGTAGCTTACAGTTATAGTGCGAAAACTCTTCTTTTCCCGCCCAACCTTAATGTCTTTTCTTTTGTTAGGGTTTTGGCGCTCAAATTTCTTGTATAGGGTGATCTCCGTTTTAATGGGTTTCGGGGATACTCGTAACTGACTGAGTACCTGTTAATACTTTTCCCAATGTGTAACCTGGAGGGGTTTTGGGGCTTCCAAATGTTTTCTGTAACTACCCGCTAACGGCTCTCTCATCGTAGAGTCGTGGGGATTTTGCATATTAATGTCTTTGGATGGGTTCTTGATCGCTTGGTACAATAGCCCTTATTCGCACCTGGGAGACCGATTTCAGTATTTATGTGTATACTGCAAACCCATAATGTCTTGTGTATTATCTCAAATGTGCTGAGTTTTGATCGATCTCGCACAAATGTTTATTGGAACGCCATCTTGTCTGCTTATCGAAAGGTCTAGAATGTTCTGCCACGAGGCGTGGCGGCCATTTTACAGGCTGCTTGTGTCCACTTTGAAAACCTGACAGCATTCTGCTGAAAATAAAGCTGTTTGAACGAAACTATGTGTTTTCTCCTTATTTATAAAATCGCGATATATTGCAAATTCTACACACTGCATATATTACATGGAATGGGACACTGCGTATATTACAGGGAATGGGACACTGTGTATATTACAGGGAATATGAATGGGACACTGTGTATATTACAGGGAATGGGACACTGTGAATATTGCAGAGAATGGGACACTGAATATTACAGGGAATGGGACAGTGTGTATATTACAGGGAATGGGTCACTGAATATTACAGGGAATGGGACACTGTGTATATTACAGGGAATGGGACACAGTGTGTATATCAGTGAATGGAACACTGTATATAACAGGGAATGGGACACTTCGTATATTACAGGAAATAGAACACTGAATATTACAGGGAATGGGACACTGCGTATATTACAGGGAATGGGACACTGTATATTACAGGGAATGGGACTCTGTGTATATTACAGGGAATGGGACACTGCATATATTACAGGGAATGGGACACTGCGTATATTACAGGGAATGGGACACTGTATATTACAGGGAATGGGACTCTGTGTATATTACAGGGAATGGGACACTGCATATATTACAGGGAATGGGACACTGCATATATTACAGGGAATGGGACACTGCGTATATTACATGGAATGGGACACTGCGTATATTACAGGGAATGGGACACTGTGTATATTACAGGGAATATGAATGGGACACTGTGTATATTACAGGGAATGGGACACTGTGAATATTACAGAGAATGGGACACTGCGTATATAACAGGGAATGGGAGTGGGACAGTGTGTATATTACAGGGAATATGAATGGGACATGGTGTATATTACAGGGAATGGGACACAGTGAATATTAGAGAGATTGGGACACTGTGTATATTACAGGGAATGGGACACTGTTTATATTACACGGAATGGGACACTGTGTATATTACAGGATATATGAATGGGACACTGTGTATATTACAGGGAATGGGACACTGTGAATATTTCAGACAATGGGACACTGTGTATATTACAGGGAATGGGACACTGTGCATGTTACAGGGAATGGGACACTGTATATTACAGGGAATGGGACTCTGTGTATATTACAGGGAATGGGACACTGTATATTACAGGGAATGGGACTCTGTGTATATTACAGGGAATGGGACACTGCATATATTACAGGGAATGGGACACTGCATATATTACAGGGAATGGGACACTGCGTATATTACATGGAACGGGACACTGCGTATATTACAGGGAATGGGACACTGTGTATATTACAGGGAATATGAATGGGACACTGTGTATATTACAGGGAATGGGACACTGTGAATATTACAGAGAATGGGACACTGAATATTACAGGGAATGGGACAGTGTGTATATTACAGGGAATGGGACACTGTGTATATTACAGTGAATGGAACACTGCGTATATTATAGGGAATGGGACAATGAATATTACAGGGAATGGGACACTGTGTATATTACAGGGAATGGGACACTTCGTATATTACAGGCAATAGAACACTTATATTACAGGGAATGGGACACTGCGTATATTACATGGAATGGGACACTGTATATTACAGGGAATGGGACACTGTATATTACAGGGAATGGGACTCTGTTTATATTACAGGGAATGGGACACTGCATATATTACAGGGAATGGGACACTGCATATATTACAGGGAATGGGACACTGCGTATATTACATGGAATGGGACACTGCGTATATTACAGAGAATGGGACACTGCGTATATTACAGGGAAATGGGAATGGGACACTGTGTATATTACAGGGAATATCAATGGGACAGTGTGAATATTACAGGGAATGGGACACTGCGTATATAACAGGGAATGGGAGTGGGACACAGTGAATATTACACAGATTGGTACACTGTGAATATTACAGGGAATGGGACAATGTATATTACACAGAATGGGACACTGTGTATATTACAGGGAATATGAATGGGACACTGTGTATATTACAGGGAATGGGACACTGCGTATATAACAGGGAATGGGAGTGGGACACAGTGAATATTACAGAGATTGGTACACTGTGAATATTACGGGGAATGGGACACTGTGTATATTACACGGAATGGGACACTGTGTATATTACAGGGAATATGAATGGGACACTGCGTATATTACAGGGAATGGGAATGGGACACTGTGAATATTACAGAGAATGGGATACTGTGAATATTACAGGGAATGGGACACTGTGTATATTACAGGGAAAGGGACACTGTGTATATTAGATGGAATGGGATACTGCGTATATTATACGGAATGGGACACTGTGTATATTACAGGGAATGGGACACTGTGTATATTACAGGGAATGGGACACTGTGTATATTACAGGGAATGGGACACTGTGAATATTACAGGGAATGGGACACTGTGTATGTTACAGGGAAAGCGACACCGTGTATATTACAGAGAATGGGACACTGCATATATTACAGGGAATGGGACACTGCGTATATTACAGTGAATGGGACACTGCATGAGACACAGTGTATATTACAGGGAATGGGACACTCCGTATATTACAGGGAATGGGACACTGTGTATATTACAAGGAATGGGACACAGCGTAAATTACAGGGAATGGGACACTGTGTATGTTACAGGGAATGCGACACTGCATATATTGCAGGGAATGGGACACTGTGAATATTACAGGGAATGGGGCACTGTGTATATTACAGGGAATGGGACACTGTGTATATTACAGGGAATATGAATGGGACACTGTGTATATTACAGGGAATGGGACACTGTGACTATTTCAGAGAATGGGACACTGTGTATATTACAGGGAATATGAATGGGACACTGTGTATATTACAGGGAATGGGACACTGTGACTATTTCAGAGAATGGGACACTGTGTATATTACAGGGAATATGAATGGGACACTGTGTATATTACAGGGAATGGGACACTGTTTATATTACAGGGAATGGGACACTGTGTATATTACAGGGAATGGGACACTGTGTATATTGCAGGGAATGGGACACTGTTTATATTACAGGGAATGGGACACTGTGTATATTACAGGGAATGGGACACTGTTTATATTACAGGGAATGGGACACTGTGTATATTACAGGGAATGGGACACTGTTTATATTACAGGGAATGGGACACTGTGTATATTACAGGGAATGGGACACTGTTTATATTACAGGGAATGGGACACTGTGTATATTACAGGGAATGGGACACTGTGTATATTACAGGGAATGGGACACTGCGTATATTACATGGAATGGGACACTGCATATATTACAGGGAATGGGACACTGTGGATATTACAGGGAATATGAATGGGACACTGTGTATATTACAGGGAATGGGACACTGTGAATATTACAGGGAATGGGACACTGTGTATATTTCAGGGAATGGGAAACTTCGTATATTACAGGGAATAGAACACTTATATTACAGGGAATGGGACACTGCGTATATTACAGGGAATGGGACACTATGTATATTACAGGGAATGGGACACTGTATATTACAGGGAATGGGACACTGCATATATTACAGAGAATGGACACTGTGTATATTACAGGGAATGGGACACTGCGTATATTACAGATAGGGACACTGCGTATATTACAGGGAATGGGAATGGGACTCTGTGTATATTACAGGGAATATGAATGGGACAGTATGAATATAACAGGGAATGGGACACTGCGTATATAACAGGGAATGGGAGTGGGACACTGTGTATATTACAGGGAATATGAATGGGACACTGTGTATATTACAGGGAATGGGACACTGTGAATATTACAGAGAATGGGACACTGTGAATATTACAAGGAATGGGACAGTGTGTATATTACAGGGAATGGGACACAGTGTGTATATCAGTGAATGGAACACGGTATATAACAGGGAATGGGACACTCCGTATATTACAGGAAATAGAACACTGAATATTACAGGGAATGGGACACTGCGTATATTACAGGGAATGGGACAATGTATATTACAGGGAATGGGACTCTGTGTATATTACAGGGAATGGGACACTACATATATTACAGGGAACGGTACACTGCGTATATTACATGGAATGGGACACTGCGTATATTACAGAGAATGGGACACTGCGTATATTACAGGGAATGGGAATGGGACACTGTGTATATTACAGGGAATATCAATGGGAGAGTGTGAATATTACAGGGAATGGGACACTGTGTATATAACAGGGAATGGGAGTGGGACACTGTGTATATTACAGGGAATATGAATGGGACATGGTGTATATTACAGGGAATGGGACACAGTGAATATTACAGAGATTGGGACACTGTGAATATTACAGGGAATGGGACACTGTGTATATTACACGAAATGGGACACTGTGTATATTACAGGGAATATGAATGGGACACTGTGTATATTACAGGGAATATGAATGGGACACTGTGAATATTTCAGAGAATGGGACACTGAGTATATTACAGGGAAAGGGACACTGTGTATATTACAGGGAATGGGACACTGTATATTACAGGGAATGGGACACTGCGAATATAACAGGGAATGGGAGTGGGACACTGTGTATATTACAGGGAATATGAATGGGACATGGTGTATATTACAGGGAATGGGACACAGTGAATATTACAGAGATTGGGACACTGTGAATATTACAGGGAATGGGACACAGTGTGTATTACAGGGAATGGGACACTGTGTATATTACAGGGAATGGGACAATGTGTATATTACAGGGAATGGGACACTTCGTATATTACACGGAATAGAACACTGAATATTACAGGGAATGGGACACTGCGTATATTACAGGGAATGGGACACTGTATATTACAGGGAATGGGACTCTGTTTATATTACAGGGAATGGGACACTGCATATATTACAGGGAATGGGACACTGCGTATATTACAGGGAATGGGACACTGTATATTACAGGGAATGGGACTCTGTGTATATTACAGGGAATGGGACACTGCATATATTACAGGGAATGGGACACTGCATATATTACAGGGAATGGGACACTGCGTATATAACATGGAATGGGACACTGCGTATATTACAGGGAATGGGACACTGTGTATATTACAGGGAATATGAATGGGACACTGTGTATATTACAGGGAATGGGACACTGTGAATATTACAGAGAATGGGACACTGCGTATATAACAGGGAATGGGAGTGGGACAGTGTGTATATTACAGGGAATATGAATGGGACATGGTGTATATTACAGGGAATGGGACACAGTGAATATTAGAGAGATTGGGACACTGTGTATATTACAGGGAATGGGACACTGTTTATATTACACGGAATGGGACACTGTGTATATTACAGGATATATGAATGGGACACTGTGTATATTACAGGGAATGGGACACTGTGAATATTTCAGACAATGGGACACTGTGTATATTACAGGGAATGGGACACTGTGCATGTTACAGGGAATGGGACACTGTATATTACAGGGAATGGGACTCTGTGTATATTACAGGGTATGGGACACTGTATATTACAGGGAATGGGACTCTGTGTATATTACAGGGAATGGGACACTGCATATATTACAGGGAATGGGACACTGCATATATTACAGGGAATGGGACACTGCGTATATTACATGGAACGGGACACTGCGTATATTACAGGGAATGGGACACTGTGTATATTACAGGGAATATGAATGGGACACTGTGTATATTACAGGGAATGGGACACTGTGAATATTACAGAGAATGGGACACTGAATATTACAGGGAATGGGACAGTGTGTATATTACAGGGAATGGGACACTGTGTATATTACAGTGAATGGAACACTGCGTATATTATAGGGAATGGGACAATGAATATTACAGGGAATGGGACACTGTGTATATTACAGGGAATGGGACACTTCGTATATTACAGGCAATAGAACACTTATATTACAGGGAATGGGACACTGCGTATATTACATGGAATGGGACACCGTATATTCCAGGGAATGGGACACTGTATATTACAGGGAATGGGACTCTGTTTATATTGCAGGGAATGGGACACTGCATATATTACAGGGAATGGGACACTGCATATATTACAGGGAATGGGACACTGCGTATATTACATGGAATGGGACACTGCGTATATTACAGAGAATGGGACACTGCGTATATTACAGGGAAATGGGAATGGGACACTGTGTATATTACAGGGAATATCAATGGGACAGTGTGAATATTACAGGGAATGGGACACTGCGTATATAACAGGGAATGGGAGTGGGACACAGTGAATATTACACAGATTGGTACACTGTGAATATTACAGGGAATGGGACAATGTATATTACACAGAATGGGACACTGTGTATATTACAGGGAATATGAATGGGACACTGTGTATATTACAGGGAATGGGACACTGCGTATATAACAGGGAATGGGAGTGGGACACAGTGAATATTACAGAGATTGGTACACTGTGAATATTACAGGGAATGGGACACTGTGTATATTACACGGAATGGGACACTGTGTATATTACAGGGAATATGAATGGGACACTGCGTATATTACAGGGAATGGGAATGGGACACTGTGAATATTACAGAGAATGGGATACTGTGAATATTACAGGGAATGGGACACTGTGTATATTACAGGGAAAGGGACACTGTGTATATTAGATGGAATGGGATACTGCGTATATTATACGGAATGGGACACTGTGTATATTACAGGGAATGGGACACTGTGTATATTACAGGGAATGGGACACTGTGTATATTACAGGGAATGGGACACTGTGTATATTACAGGGAATGGGACACTGTGTATGTTACAGGGAAAGCAACACCGTGTATATTACAGAGAATGGGACACTGCGTATATTACAGTGAATGGGACACTGCATGAGACACAGTGTATATTACAGGGAATGGGACACTCCGTATATTACAGGGAATGGGACACTGTGTATATTACAAGGAATGGGACACAGCGTAAATTACA
This sequence comes from Squalus acanthias, assembly GCA_030390025.1. Lineage (NCBI taxonomy): Eukaryota > Metazoa > Chordata > Chondrichthyes > Squaliformes > Squalidae > Squalus > Squalus acanthias. The sequence goes on from CM059450.1 coordinate 23,443,357, forward strand.
GGGAATGGGACACTGTGTATGTTACAGGGAATGCGACACTGCATATATTACAGGGAATGGGACACTGTGAATATTACAGGGAATGGGGCACTGTGTATATTACAGGGAATGGGACACTGTGTATATTACAGGGAATATGAATGGGACACTGTGTATATTACAGGGAATGGGACACTGTGACTATTTCAGAGAATGGGACACTGTGTATATTACAGGGAATATGAATGGGACACTGTGTATATAACAGGGAATGGGAGTGGGACACAGTGAATATTACACAGATTGGTACACTGTGAATATTACAGGGAATGGGACAATGTATATTACACAGAATGGGACACTGTGTATATTACAGGGAATATGAATGGGACACTGTGTATATTACAGGGAATGGGACACTGCGTATATAACAGGGAATGGGAGTGGGACACAGTGAATATTACAGAGATTGGTACACTGTGAATATTACAGGGAATGGGACACTGTGTATATTACACGGAATGGGACACTGTGTATATTACAGGGAATATGAATGGGACACTGCGTATATTACAGGGAATGGGAATGGGACACTGTGAATATTACAGAGAATGGGATACTGTGAATATTACAGGGAATGGGACACTGTGTATATTACAGGGAAAGGGACACTGTGTATATTAGATGGAATGGGATACTGCGTATATTATACGGAATGGGACACTGTGTATATTACAGGGAATGGGACACTGTGTATATTACAGGGAATGGGACACTGTGTATATTACAGGGAATGGGACACTGTGAATATTACAGGGAATGGGACACTGTGTATGTTACAGGGAAAGCGACACCGTGTATATTACAGGGAATGGGACACTGCATATATTACAGGGAATGGGACACTGCGTATATTACAGTGAATGGGACACTGCATGAGACACAGTGTATATTACAGGGAATGGGACACTCCGTATATTACAGGGAATGGGACACTGTGTATATTACAAGGAATGGGACACAGCGTAAATTACAGGGAATGGGACACTGTGTATGTTACAGGGAATGCGACACTGCATATATTGCAGGGAATGGGACACTGTGAATATTACAGGGAATGGGGCACTGTGTATATTACAGGGAATGGGACACTGTGTATATTACAGGGAATATGAATGGGACACTGTGTATATTACAGGGAATGGGACACTGTGACTATTTCAGAGAATGGGACACTGTGTATATTACAGGGAATATGAATGGGACACTGTGTATATTACAGGGAATGGGACACTGTGACTATTTCAGAGAATGGGACACTGTGTATATTACAGGGAATATGAATGGGACACTGTGTATATTACAGGGAATGGGACACTGTTTATATTACAGGGAATGGGACACTGTGTATATTACAGGGAATGGGACACTGTGTATATTGCAGGGAATGGGACACTGTTTATATTACAGGGAATGGGACACTGTGTATATTACAGGGAATGGGACACTGTTTATATTACAGGGAATGGGACACTGTGTATATTACAGGGAATGGGACACTGTTTATATTACAGGGAATGGGACACTGTGTATATTACAGGGAATGGGACACTGTTTATATTACAGGGAATGGGACACTGTGTATATTACAGGGAATGGGACACTGTGTATATTACAGGGAATGGGACACTGCGTATATTACATGGAATGGGACACTGCATATATTACAGGGAATGGGACACTGTGGATATTACAGGGAATATGAATGGGACACTGTGTATATTACAGGGAATGGGACACTGTGAATATTACAGGGAATGGGACACTGTGTATATTTCAGGGAATGGGAAACTTCGTATATTACAGGGAATAGAACACTTATATTACAGGGAATGGGACACTGCGTATATTACAGGGAATGGGACACTATGTATATTACAGGGAATGGGACACTGTATATTACAGGGAATGGGACACTGCATATATTACAGAGAATGGGACACTGTGTATATTACAGGGAATGGGACACTGCGTATATTACAGATAGGGACACTGCGTATATTACAGGGAATGGGAATGGGACTCTGTGTATATTACAGGGAATATGAATGTGACAGTATGAATATAACAGGGAATGGGACACTGCATATATAACAGGGAATGGGAGTGGGACACTGTGTATATTACAGGGAATATGAATGGGACACTATATTACAGGGAATGGGACACTGTGAATATTACAGAGAATGGGACACTGTGAATATTACAAGGAATGGGACAGTGTGTATATTACAGGGAATGGGACACAGTGTGTATATCAGTGAATGGAACACTGTATATAACAGGGAATGGGACACTCGTATATTACAGGAAATAGAACACTGAATATTACAGGGAATGGGACACTGCGTATATTACAGGGAATGGGACAATGTATATTACAGGGAATGGGACTCTGTGTATATTACAGGGAATGGGACACTACATATATTACAGGGAATGGGACACTGCGTATATTACATGGAATGGGACACTGCGTATATTACAGAGAATGGGACACTGCGTATATTACAGGGAATGGGAATGGGACACTGTGTATATTACAGGGAATATCAATGGGAGAGTGTGAATATTACAGGGAATGGGACACTGTGTATATAACAGGGAATGGGAGTGGGACACTGTGTATATTACAGGGAATATGAATGGGACATGGTGTATATTACAGGGAATGGGACACAGTGAATATTACAGAGATTGGGACACTGTGAATATTACAGGGAATGGGACACTGTGTATATTACACGAAATGGGACACTGTGTATATTACAGGGAATATGAATGGGACACTGTGTATATTACAGGGAATGGGAATGGGACACTGTGAATATTTCAGAGAATGGGACACTGAGTATATTACAGGGAAAGGGACACTGTGTATATTACAGGGAATGGGACACTGTATATTACAGGGAATGGGACACTGCGAATATAACAGGGAATGGGAGTGGGACACTGTGTATATTACAGGGAATATGAATGGGACATGGTGTATATTACAGGGAATGGGACACAGTGAATATTACAGAGATTGGGACACTGTGAATATTACAGGGAATGGGACACTGTGTATATTACAGGGAATGGGACACTGAGTATATTACAGGGAATGGGACACTGTGTATATTACAGGGAATGGGACACTTCGTATATTACAGGGAATAGAACACTGTATATTACAGGGAATGGGACACTGCGTATATTACAGGGAATGGGACACTGTATATTACAGGGAATGGGACTCTGTTTATATTACAGGGAATGGGACACTGCATATATTACAGGGAATGGGACACTGCGTATATTACAGGGAATGGGACACTGTATATTACAGGGAATGGGACTCTGTGTATATTACAGGGAATGGGACACTGCATATATTACAGGGAATGGGACACTGCATATATTACAGGGAATGGGACACTGCGTATATAACATGGAATGGGACACTGCGTATATTACAGGGAATGGGACACTGTGTATATTACAGGGAATATGAATGGGACACTGTGTATATTACAGGGAATGGGACACTGTGAATATTACAGAGAATGGGACACTGCGTATATAACAGGGAATGGGAGTGGGACAGTGTGTATATTACAGGGAATATGAATGGGACATGGTGTATATTACAGGGAATGGGACACAGTGAATATTAGAGAGATTGGGACACTGTGTATATTACAGGGAATGGGACACTGTTTATATTACACGGAATGGGACACTGTGTATATTACAGGATATATGAATGGGACACTGTGTATATTACAGGAATGGGACACTGTGAATATTTCAGACAATGGGACACTGTGTATATTACAGGGAATGGGACACTGTGCATGTTACAGGGAATGGGACACTGTATATTACAGGGAATGGGACTCTGTGTATATTACAGGGTATGGACACTGTATATTACAGGGAATGGGACTCTGTGTATATTACAGGGAATGGGACACTGCATATATTACAGGGAATGGGACACTGCATATATTACAGGGAATGGGACACTGCGTATATTACATGGAACGGGACACTGCGTATATTACAGGGAATGGGACACTGTGTATATTACAGGGAATATGAATGGGACACTGTGTATATTACAGGGAATGGGACACTGTGAATATTACAGAGAATGGGACACTGAATATTACAGGGAATGGACAGTGTGTATATTACAGGGAATGGGACACTGTGTATATTACAGTGAATGGAACACTGCGTATATTATAGGGAATGGGACAATGAATATTACAGGGAATGGGACACTGTGTATATTACAGGGAATGGGACACTTCGTATATTACAGGCAATAGAACACTTATATTACAGGGAATGGGACACTGCGTATATTACATGGAATGGGACACCGTATATTACAGGGAATGGGACACTGTATATTACAGGGAATGGGACTCTGTTTATATTGCAGGGAATGGGACACTGCATATATTACAGGGAATGGGACACTGCATATATTACAGGGAATGGGACACTGCGTATATTACATGGAATGGGACACTGCGTATATTACAGAGAATGGGACACTGCGTATATTACAGGGAAATGGGAATGGGACACTGTGTATATTACAGGGAATATCAATGGGACAGTGTGAATATTACAGGGAATGGGACACTGCGTATATAACAGGGAATGGGAGTGGGACACAGTGAATATTACACAGATTGGTACACTGTGAATATTACAGGGAATGGGACACTGTATATTACACGGAATGGGACACTGTGTATATTACAGGGAATATGAATGGGACACTGTGTATATTACAGGGAATGGGACACTGCGTATATAACAGGGAATGGGAGTGGGACACAGTGAATATTACAGAGATTGGTACACTGTGAATATTACAGGGAATGGGACACTGTGTATATTACACGGAATGGGACACTGTGTATATTACAGGGAATATGAATGGGACACTGCGTATATTACAGGGAATGGGAATGGGACACTGTGAATATTACAGAGAATGGGATACTGTGAATATTACAGGGAATGGGACACTGTGTATATTACAGGGAAAGGGACACTGTGTATATTAGATGGAATGGGATACTGCGTATATTATACGGAATGGGACACTGTGTATATTACAGGGAATGGGACACTGTGTATATTACAGGGAATGGGACACTGTGTATATTACAGGGAATGGGACACTGTGTATATTACAGGGAATGGGACACTGTGTATGTTACAGGGAAAGCAACACCGTGTATATTACAGAGAATGGGACACTGCATATATTACAGGGAATGGGACACTGCGTATATTACAGTGAATGGGACACTGCATGAGACACAGTGTATATTACAGGGAATGGGACACTCCGTATATTACAGGGAATGGGACACTGTGTATATTACAAGGAATGGGACACAGCGTAAATTACAGGGAATGGGACACTGTGTATGTTACAGGGAATGCGACACTGCATATATTACAGGGAATGGGACACTGTGAATATTACAGGGAATGGGGCACTGTGTATATTACAGGGAATGGGACACTGTGTATATTACAGGGAATATGAATGGGACACTGTGTATATTACAGGGAATGGGACACTGTGACTATTTCAGAGAATGGGACACTGTGTATATTACAGGGAATATGAATGGGACACTGTGTATATTACAGGGAATGGGACACTGTGACTATTTCAGAGAATGGGACACTGTGTATATTACAGGGAATATGAATGGGACACTGTGTATATTACAGGGAATGGGACACTGTTTATATTACAGGGAATGGGACACTGTGTATATTACAGGGAATGGGACACTGTGTATATTGCAGGGAATGGGACACTGTTTATATTACAGGGAATGGGACACTGTGTATATTACAGGGAATGGGACACTGTTTATATTACAGGGAATGGGACACTGTGTATATTACAGGGAATGGGACACTGTTTATATTACAGGGAATGGGACACTGTGTATATTACAGGGAATGGGACACTGTTTATATTACAGGGAATGGGACACTGTGTATATTACAGGGAATGGGACACTGTGTATATTACAGGGAATGGGACACTGCGTATACTACATGGAATGGGACACTGCATATATTACAGGGAATGGGACACTGTGGATATTACAGGGAATATGAATGGGACACTGTTTATATTACAGGGAATGGGACACTGTGAATATTACAGGGAATGGGACACTGTGTATATTTCAGGGAATGGGAAACTTCGTATATTACAGGGAATAGAACACTTATATTACAGGGAATGGGACACTGTGTATATTACAGGGAATGGGACACTGTGTATATTACAGGGAATGGGACACTGCGTATACTACATGGAATGGGACACTGCATATATTACAGGGAATGGGACACTGTGGATATTACAGGGAATATGAATGGGACACTGTGTATATTACAGGGAATGGGACACTGCGTATATTACAGATAGGGACACTGCGTATATTACAGGGAATGGGAATGGGACTCTGTGTATATTACAGGGAATATGAATGGGACAGTATGAATATAACAGGGAATGGGACACTGCGTATATAACAGGGAATGGGAGTGGGACACTGTGTATATTACAGGGAATATGAATGGTACACTGTGTATATTACAGGGAATGGGACACTGTGAATATTACAGAGAATGGGACACTGTGAATATTACAAGGAATGGGACAGTGTGTATATTACAGGGAATGGGACACAGTGTGTATATCAGTGAATGGAACACTGTATATAACAGGGAATGGGACACTTCGTATATTACAGGAAATAGAACACTGAATATTACAGGGAATGGGACACTGCGTATATTACAGGGAATGGGACACTGTATATTACAGGGAATGGGACTCTGTGTATATTACAGGGAATGGGACACTGCATATATTACAGGGAATGGGACACTGCATATATTACAGGGAATGGGACACTGCGTATATTACATGGAATGGGACACTGCGTATATTACAGAGAATGGGACACTGCGTATATTACAGGGAATGGGAATGGGACACTGTGTATATTACAGGGAATATCAATGGGACAGTGTGAATATTACAGGGAATGGGACACTGCGTATATAACAGGGAATGGGAGTGGGACACTGTGTATATTACAGGGAATATGAATGGGACATGGTGTATATTACAGGGAATGGGACACAGTGAATATTACAGAGATTGGGACACTGTGAATATTACAGGGAATGGGACACTGTGTATATTACACGAAATGGGACACTGTGTATATTACAGGGAATATGAATGGGACACTGTGTATATTACAGGGAATGGGAATGGGACACTGTGAATATTTCAGAGAATGGGACACTGAGTATATTACAGGGAATGGGACACTGTGTATATTACAGGGAATGGGACACTGTATATTACAGGGAATGGGACACTGCGAATATAACAGGGAATGGGAGTGGGACACTGTGTATATTACAGGGAATATGAATGGGACATGGTGTATATTACAGGGAATGGGACACAGTGAATATTACAGAGATTGGGACACTGTGAATATTACAGGGAATGGGACACAGTGTATATTACAGGGAATGGGACACTGTGTATATTACAGGGAATGGGACAATGTGTATATTACAGGGAATGGGACACTTCGTATATTACACGGAATAGAACACTGAATATTACAGGGAATGGGACACTGCGTATATTACAGGGAATGGGACACTGTATATTACAGGGAATGGGACTCTGTGTATATTACAGGGAATGGGACACTGCATATATTACAGGGAATGGGACACTGCATATATTACAGGGAATGGGACACTGCGTATATTACATGGAATGGGACACTGCGTATATTACAGGGAATGGGACACTGTATATTACAGGGAATATGAATGGGACACTGTGTATATTACAGGGAATGGGACACTGTGAATATTACAGAGAATGGGACACTGAATATTACAGGGAATGGGACAGTGTGTATATTACAGGGAATGGGACACTGTGTATATTACAGGGAATGGGACACATTCGTATATTACAGGCAATAGAACACTTATATTACAGGGAATGGGACACTGCGTATATTACAGGGAATGGGACACTGTATATTACAGGGAATGGGACTCTGTGTATATTACAGGGAATGGGACAGTGTGTATATTACAGGGAATGGGACACTGTGTATATTACAGGGAATGGGACACTGCGTATATTACAGGGAATGGGACACTGTGTATATTACAGGGAATGGGACACTGCGTATATTACAGGGAATGGGACACTGCGTATATTACAGGGAATGGGACACTGCGTATATTACAGGGAATGGAATGGACACTGTATATTACAGGAATGGGACACTGCGTATATTACATGGAATGGGACACTGCGTATATTACAGGAAGAATGGGACACTGTGTATATTACAGGGAATGGGACACTGCTAATATTACAGGAATGGGACACTGCGTATATTACAGGGAATGGGGACACTGCGTATATTACAGGGAATGGGACACTGTATATTACAGGAATGGGACACTGCATAATTACAGGGAATGGGACACTGCGTATATTACAGGAATGGGACACTGCATATATTACAGGGAATGGGACACTGCGTATATTACATGGAATGGGACACTGCGTATATTACAGAGAATGGGACACTGCGTATATTACAGGGAAATGGGAATGGGAAACTGTGTATATTACAGGGAATATCAATGGGACAGTGTGAATATTACAGGGAATGGGACACTGCGTATATAACAGGGAATGGGAGTGGGACACAGTGAATATTACAGAGATTGGTACACTGTGAATATTACAGGGAATGGGACACTGTATATTACACGGAATGGGACACTGTGTATATTACAGGGAATATGAATGGGACACTGTGTATATTACAGGGAATGGGACACTGCGTATATAACAGGGAATGGGAGTGGGACACAGTGAATATTACAGAGATTGGTACACTGTGAATATTACAGGGAATGGGACACTGTGTATATTACACGGAATGGGACACTGTGTATATTACAGGGAATATGAATGGGACACTGCGTATATTACAGGGAATGGGAATGGGACACTGTGAATATTACAGAGAATGGGATACTGTGAATATTACAGGGAATGGGACACTGTGTATATTACAGGGAATGGGACACTGTGTATATTAGATGGAATGGGATACTGCGTATATTATACGGAATGGGACACTGTGTTTATTACAGGGAATGGGACACTGTGTATATTACAGGGAATGGGACACTGTGTATATTACAGGGAATGGGACACTGTGTATATTACAGGGAATGGGACACTGTGTATGTTACAGGGAAAGCAACACCGTGTATATTACAGAGAATGGGACACTGCATATATTACAGGGAATGGGACACTGCGTCTATTACAGTGAATGGGACACTGCATGAGACACAGTGTATATTACAGGGAATGGGACACTCCGTATATTACAGGGAATGGGACACTGTGTATATTACAAGGAATGGGACACAGCGTAAATTACAGGGAATGGGACACTGTGTATGTTACAGGGAATGCGACACTGCATATATTACAGGGAATGGGACACTGTGAATATTACAGGGAATGGGGCACTGTGTATATTACAGGGAATGGGACACTGTGTATATTACAGGGAATATGAATGGGACACTGTGTATATTACAGGGAATGGGACACTGTGACTATTTCAGAGAATGGGACACTGTGTATATTACAGGGAATATGAATGGGACACTGTGTATATTACAGGGAATGGGACACTGTGACTATTTCAGAGAATGGGACACTGTGTATATTACAGGGAATATGAATGGGACACTGTGTATATTACAGGGAATGGGACACTGTTTATATTACAGGGAATGGGACACTGTGTATATTACAGGGAATGGGACACTGTTTATATTACAGGGAATGGGACACTGTGTATATTACAGGGAATGGGACACTGTTTATATTACAGGGAATGGGACACTGTGTATATTACAGGGAATGGGACACTGTTTATATTACAGGGAATGGGACACTGTGTATATTACAGGGAATGGGACACTGTTTATATTACAGGGAATGGGACACTGTGTATATTACAGGGAATGGGACACTGTTTATATTACAGGGAATGGGACACTGTGTATATTACAGGGAATGGGACACTGTGTATATTACAGGGAATGGGACACTGCGTATATTACATGGAATGGGACACTGCATATATTACAGGGAATGGGACACTGTGGATATTACAGGGAATATGAATGGGACACTGTGTATATTACAGGGAATGGGACACTGTGAATATTACAGGGAATGGGACACTGTGTATATTTCAGGGAATGGGAAACTTCGTATATTACAGGGAATAGAACACTTATATTACAGGGAATGGGACACTGCGTATATTACAGGGAATGGGACACTATGTATATTACAGGGAATGGGACACTGTATATTACAGGGAATGGGACACTGCATATATTACAGAGAATGGACACTGTGTATATTACAGGTAATGGGACACTGCGTATATTACAGATAGGGACACTGCGTATATTACAGGGAATGGGAATGGGACTCTGTGTATATTACAGGGAATATGAATGGGACAGTATGAATATAACAGGGAATGGGACACTGCGTATATAACAGGGAATGGGAGTGGGACACTGTGTATATTACAGGGAATATGAATGGGACACTGTGTATATTACAGGGAATGGGACACTGTGAATATTACAGAGAATGGGACACTGTGAATATTACAAGGAATGGGACAGTGTGTATATTACAGGGAATGGGACACAGTGTGTATATCAGTGAATGGAACACTGTATATAACAGGGAATGGGACACTCCGTATATTACAGGAAATAGAACACTGAATATTACAGGGAATGGGACACTGCGTATATTACAGGGAATGGGACAATGTATATTACAGGGAATGGGACTCTGTGTATATTACAGGGAATGGGACACTACATATATTACAGGGAATGGTACACTGCGTATATTACATGGAATGGGACACTGCGTATATTACAGAGAATGGGACACTGCGTATATTACAGGGAATGGGAATGGGACACTGTGTATATTACAGGGAACATCAATGGGAGAGTGTGAATATTACAGGGAATGGGACACTGTGTATATAACAGGGAATGGGAGTGGGACACTGTGTATATTACAGGGAATATGAATGGGACATGGTGTATATTACAGGGAATGGGACACAGTGAATATTACAGAGATTGGGACACTGTGAATATTACAGGGAATGGGACACTGTGTATATTACACGAATGGGACACTGTGTATATTACAGGGAATGGGACACTGTGTATATTACAGGGAATATGAATGGGACACTGTGTATATTACAGGGAATGGGACACTGTGACTATTTCAGAGAATGGGACACTGTGTATATTACAGGGAATATGAATGGGACACTGTGTATATTACAGGGAATGGGACACTGTGACTATTTCAGAGAATGGGACACTGTGTATATTACAGGGAATATGAATGGGACACTGTGTATATTACAGGGAATGGGACACTGTTTATATTACAGGGAATGGGACACTGTGTATATTACAGGGAATGGGACACTGTTTATATTACAGGGAATGGGACACTGTGTATATTACAGGGAATGGGACACTGTTTATATTACAGGGAATGGGACACTGTGTATATTACAGGGAATGGGACACTGTTTATATTACAGGGAATGGGACACTGTGTATATTACAGGGAATGGGACACTGTTTATATTACAGGGAATGGGACACTGTGTATATTACAGGGAATGGGACACTGTGTATATTACAGGGAATGGGACACTGTGTATATTACAGGGAATGGGACACTGTGTATATTACAGGGAATGGGACACTGCGTATATTACATGGAATGGGACACTGCATATATTACAGGGAATGGGACACTGTGGATATTACAGGGAATATGAATGGGACACTGTGTATATTACAGGGAATGGGACACTGTGAATATTACAGGGAATGGGACACTGTGTATATTTCAGGAATGGGAAACTTCGTATATTACAGGGAATAGAACACTTATATTACAGGGAATGGGACACTGCGTATATTACAGGGAATGGGACACTATGTATATTACAGGGAATGGGACACTGTATATTACAGGGAATGGGACACTGCATATATTACAGAGAATGGGACACTGTGTATATTACAGGTAATGGGACACTGCGTATATTACAGATAGGGACACTGCGTATATTACAGGGAATGGGAATGGGACTCTGTGTATATTACAGGGAATATGAATGGGACAGTATGAATATAACAGGGAATGGGACACTGCGTATATAACAGGGAATGGGAGTGGGACACTGTGTATATTACAGGGAATATGAATGGGACACTGTGTATATTACAGGGAATGGGACACTGTGAATATTACAGAGAATGGGACACTGTGAATATTACAAGGAATGGGACAGTGTGTATATTACAGGGAATGGGACACAGTGTGTATATCAGTGAATGGAACACTGTATATAACAGGGAATGGGACACTCCGTATATTACAGGAAATAGAACACTGAATATTACAGGGAATGGGACACTGCGTATATTACAGGGAATGGGACAATGTATATTACAGGAATGGGACTCTGTGTATATTACAGGGAATGGGACACTACATATATTACAGGGAATGGTACACTGCGTATATTACATGGAATGGGACACTGCGTATATTACAGAGAATGGGACACTGCGTATATTACAGGGAATGGGAATGGGACACTGTGTATATTACAGGGAACATCAATGGGAGAGTGTGAATATTACAGGGAATGGGACACTGTGTATATAACAGGGAATGGGAGTGGGACACTGTGTATATTACAGGGAATATGAATGGGACATGGTGTATATTACAGGGAATGGGACACAGTGAATATTACAGAGATTGGGACACTGTGAATATTACAGGGAATGGGACACTGTGTATATTACACGAAATGGGACACTGTGTATATTACAGGGAATATGAATGGGACACTGTGTATATTACAGGGAATATGAATGGGACACTGCGTATATTACAGGGAATGGGACACTGTATATTACAGGGAATATGAATGGGACACTGTGTATATTACAGGGAATGGGACACTGTGAATATTACAGAGAATGGGACACTGAATATTACAGGGAATGGGACAGTGTTTATATTACAGGGAATGGGACACTGTGTATATTACAGGGAATGGGACACATTCGTATATTACAGGCAATAGAACACTTATATTACAGGGAATGGGACACTGCGTATATTACAGGGAATGGGACACTGTATATTACAGGGAATGGGACTCTGTGTATATTACAGGGAATGGGACAGTGTGTATATTACAGGGAATGGGACACTGTGTATATTACAGGGAATGGGACACTGCGTATATTACAGGGAATGGGACACTGTGTATATTACAGGGAATGGGACGCTGCATATATTACAGGGAATGGGACACTGCGTATATTACATGGAATGGGACACTGCGTATATTACAGGGAATGGGAATGGGACACTGTGTATATTACAGGGAATGGGACACTGCGTATATTACATGGAATGGCACACTGCGTATATTACAGGGAATGGGAATGGGACTCTGTGTATATTACAGGGAATGGGACACTGCAAATATTACAGGGAATGGGACACTGCGTATATTACATGGAATGGGACACTGTGTATATTACAGGGAATGGGAATGGGACACTGTGTATATTATAGGGAATATCAATGGGACACTGCATATATTACAGGGAATGGGACACTGCGTATATTACATGGAATGGGACACTGCGTATATTACAGGGAATGGGACACTGCGTATATTACATGGAATGGGACACTGCGTATATTACAGAGAATGGGACACTGCGTATATTACAGGGAAATGGGAATGGGACACTGTGTATATTACAGGGAATATCAATGGGACAGTGTGAATATTACAGGGAATGGGACACTGCGTATATAACAGGGAATGGGAGTGGGACACAGTGAATATTACACAGATTGGTACACTGTGAATATTACAGGGAATGGGACAATGTATATTACACAGAATGGGACACTGTGTATATTACAGGGAATATGAATGGGACACTGTGTATATTACAGGGAATGGGACACTGCGTATATAACAGGGAATGGGAGTGGGACACAGTGAATATTACAGAGATTGGTACACTGTGAATATTACAGGGAATGGGACACTGTGTATATTACACGGAATGGGACACTGTGTATATTACAGGGAATATGAATGGGACACTGCGTATATTACAGGGAATGGGAATGGGACACTGTGAATATTACAGAGAATGGGATACTGTGAATATTACAGGGAATGGGACACTGTGTATATTACAGGGAATGGGACACTGTGTATATTAGAGGGAATGGGATACTGCGTATATTATACGGAATGGGACACTGTGTATATTACAGGGAATGGGACACTGTGTATATTACAGGGAATGGGACACTGTGTATATTACAGGGAATGGGACACTGTGTATATTACAGGGAATGGGACACTGTGTATGTTACAGGGAATGCGACACCGTGTATATTACAGGGAATGGGACACTGCATATATTACAGGGAATGGGACACTGCGTATATTACAGGGAATGGGACACTGCATGAGACACAGTGTATATTACAGGGAATGGGACACTCCGTATATTACAGGGAATGGGACACTGTGTATATTACAAGGAATGGGACACAGCGTAAATTACAGGGAATGGGACACTGTGTATGTTACAGGGAATGCGACACTGCGTATATTACAGGGAATGGGACACTGTGAATATTACAGGGAATGGGGCACTGTGTATATTACAGGGAATGGGACACTGTGTATATTACAGGGAATATGAATGGGACACTGTGTATATTACAGGGAATGGGACACTGTGAATATTTCAGAGAATGGGACACTGTGTATATTACAGGGAATATGAATGGGACACTGTGTATATTACAGGGAATGGGACACTGTGACTATTTCAGAGAATGGGACACTGTGTATATTACAGGGAATATGAATGGGACACTGTGTATATTACAGGGAATGGGACACTGTGTATATTACAGGGAATGGGACACTGTGTATATTACAGGGAATGGGACACTGTTTATATTACAGGGAATGGGACACTGTGTATATTACAGGGAATGGGACACTGTTTATATTACAGGGAATGGGACACTGTGTATATTACAGGGAATGGGACACTGTTTATATTACAGGGAATGGGACACTGTGTATATTACAGGGAATGGGACACTGTTTATATTACAGGGAATGGGACACTGTGTATATTACAGGGAATGGGACACTGTGTATATTACAGGGAATGGGACACTGTGTATATTACAGGGAATGGGACACTGTGTATATTACAGGGAATGGGACACTGCGTATATTACATGGAATGGGACACTGCATATATTACAGGGAATGGGACACTGTGGATATTACAGGGAATATGAATGGGACACTGTGTATATTACAGGGAATGGGACACTGTGAATATTACAGGGAATGGGACACTGTGTATATTACAGGGAATGGGAAACTTCGTATATTACAGGGAATAGAACACTTATATTACAGGGAATGGGACACTGCGTATATTACAGGGAATGGGACACTATGTATATTACAGGGAATGGGACACTGTATATTACAGGGAATGGGACACTGCATATATTACAGAGAATGGGACACTGTGTATATTACAGGGAATGGGACACTGCGTATATTACAGATAGGGACACTGCGTATATTACAGGGAATGGGAATGGGACTCTGTGTATATTACAGGGAATATGAATGGGACAGTATGAATATAACAGGGAATGGGACACTGCGTATATAACAGGGAATGGGAGTGGGACACTGTGTATATTACAGGGAATATGAATGGGACACTGTGTATATTACAGGGAATGGGACACTGTGAATATTACAGAGAATGGGACACTGTGAATATTACAAGGAATGGGACAGTGTGTATATTACAGGGAATGGGACACAGTGTGTATATCAGTGAATGGAACACTGTATATAACAGGGAATGGGACACTTCGTATATTACAGGAAATAGAACACTGAATATTACAGGGAATGGGACACTGCGTATATTACAGGGAATGGGACACTGTATATTACAGGGAATGGGACTCTGTGTATATTACAGGGAATGGGACACTGCATATATTACAGGGAATGGGACACTGCGTATATTACATGGAATGGGACACTGCGTATATTACAGAGAATGGGACACTGCGTATATTACAGGGAATGGGAATGGGACACTGTGTATATTACAGGGAATATCAATGGGACAGTGTGAATATTACAGGGAATGGGACACTGCGTATATAACAGGGAATGGGAGTGGGACACTGTGTATATTACAGGGAATATGAATGGGACATGGTGTATATTACAGGGAATGGGACACAGTGAATATTACAGAGATTGGGACACTGTGAATATTACAGGGAATGGGACACTGTGTATATTACACGGAATGGGACACTGTGTATATTACAGGGAATATGAATGGGACACTGTGTATATTACAGGGAATGGGAATGGGACACTGTGAATATTTCAGAGAATGGGACACTGAGTATATTACAGGGAATGGGACACTGTGTATATTACAGGGAATGGGACACTGTATATTACAGGGAATGGGACACTGCGAATATAACAGGGAATGGGAGTGGGACACTGTGTATATTACAGGGAATATGAATGGGACATGGTGTATATTACAGGGAATGGGACACAGTGAATATTACAGAGATTGGGACACTGTGAATATTACAGGGAATGGGACACAGTGTATATTACAGGGAATGGGACACTGTGTATATTACAGGGAATGGGACACTGTGTATATTACAGGGAATGGGACACTTCGTATATTACAGGGAATAGAACACTGAATATTACAGGGAATGGGACACTGCGTATATTACAGGGAATGGGACACTGTATATTACAGGGAATGGGACTCTGTGTATATTACAGGGAATGGGACACTGCATATATTACAGGGAATGGGACACTGCATATATTACAGGGAATGGGACACTGCGTATATTACATGGAATGGGACACTGCGTATATTACAGGGAATGGGACACTGTATATTACAGGGAATATGAATGGGACACTGTGTATATTACAGGGAATGGGACACTGTGAATATTACAGAGAATGGGACACTGAATATTACAGGGAATGGGACAGTGTGTATATTACAGGGAATGGGACACTGTGTATATTACAGGGAATGGGACACATTCGTATATTACAGGCAATAGAACACTTATATTACAGGGAATGGGACACTGCGTATATTACAGGGAATGGGACACTGTATATTACAGGGAATGGGACTCTGTGTATATTACAGGGAATGGGACTCTGTGTATATTACAGGGAATGGGACAGTGTGTATATTACAGGGAATGGGACACTGCGTATATTACATGGAATGGGACACTGCGTATATTACAGGGAATGGGACACTGCCTATATTACAGGGAATGGGACACTGCATATATTACAGGGAATGGGACACTGCGTATATTACATGGAATGGGACACTGCGTATATTACAGGGAATGGGAATGGGACACTGTGTATATTACAGGGAATGAATGGACACTGCGTATATTACAGGAATGGGACACTGCTATATTACAGGGAATGGGACACTGCGTATATTACAGGGAATGGGCACAGCTGTAATATTACATGGAATGGGACACTGCGTATATTACAGGGAATGGGACACTGTGTATATTACAGGGAATGGGACACTGTGTATATTACAGGAATGGGAACACTGCGTATATTACAGGGAATGGGACACTGCAATATTACAGGGAATAGGGACACTGCATATATTACAGGGAATGGGACACTGCATATATTACAGGAATAGGGACACTGCGTATATTACATGGAATGGGACACTGCGTATATTACAGGAAATGGGACACTGTGAATATTACAGAGAATGGGACACTGAATATTACAGGGAATGGGACAGTGTGTATATTACAGGGAATGGGACACTGTGTATATTACAGTGAATGGAACACTGCGTATATTACAGGGAATGGGACACTGAATATTACAGGGAATGGGACACTGTGTATATTACAGGGAATGGGACACATTCGTATATTACAGGCAATAGAACACTTATATTACAGGGAATGGGACACTGCGTATATTACAGGGAATGGGACACTGTATATTACAGGGAATGGGACTCTGTGTATATTACAGGGAATGGGACAGTGTGTATATTACAGGGAATGGGACACTGTGTATATAACAGGGAATGGGACACTGCGTATATTACAGGGAATGGGACACTGTGTATATTACAGGGAATGGGACGCTGCATATATTACAGGGAATGGGACACTGCGTATATTACATGGAATGGGACACTGCGTATATTGCAGGGAATGGGAATGGGACACTGTGTATATTACAGGGAATGGGACACTGCGTATATTACATGGAATGGCACACTGCGTATATTACAGGGAATGGGAATGGGACTCTGTGTATATTACAGGGAATGGGACACTGCAAATATTACAGGGAATGGGACACTGCGTATATTACATGGAATGGGACACTGTGTATATTACAGGGAATGGGAATGGGACACTGTGTATATTATAGGGAATATCAATGGGACACTGCATATATTACAGGGAATGGGACACTGCGTATATTACATGGAATGGGACACTGCGTATATTACAGGGAATGGGACACTGCATATATTACAGGGAATGGGACACTGCATATATTACAGGGAATGGGACACTGCGTATATTACATGGAATGGGACACTGCGTATATTACAGGGAATGGGACACTGCCTATATTACAGGGAATGGGACACTGCATATATTACAGGGAATGGGACACTGCGTATATTACATGGAATGGGACACTGCGTATATTACAGGGAATGGGAATGGGACACTGTGTATATTACAGGGAATATCAATGGCACAGTGTGAATATTACAGGGAATGGGACACTGCATATATAACAGGGAATGGGAGTGGGACACTGTGTATATTACAGGGAATATCAATGGCAAAGTGTGAATATTACATGGAATGGGACACTGCGTATATTACAGGGAATGGGACAGTGTGTATATTACAGGGAATGGGACACTGTGTATATTACAGTGAATGGAACACTGCGTATATTACAGGGAATGGGACACTGAATATTACAGGGAATAGGACACTGCATATATTACAGGGAATGGGACACTGCATATATTACAGGAAATGGGACACTGCGTATATTACATGGAATGGGACACTGCGTATATTACAGGGAATGGGACACTGTGAATATTACAGAGAATGGGACACTGAATATTACAGTGAATGGGACAGTGTGTATATTACAGGGAATGGGACACTGTGTATATTACAGTGAATGGAACACTGCGTATATTACAGGGAATGGGACACTGAATATTACAGGGAATGGGACACTATATATTACAGGGAATGGGACACATTCGTATATTACATGCAATAGAACACTTATATTACAGGGAATGGGACACTGTGTATATTACATGGAATGGGACACTGCGTATATTACAGGGAATGGGACACTGTGTATATTACAGGGAATGGGACACTGCATATATTCCAGGGAATGGGACACTGCGTATATTACATGGAATGGGACACTGCGTATATTACAGGGAATGGGAATGGGACACTGTGTATATTACAGGGAATGGGACACTGCGTATATTACATGGAATGGGACACTGTGTATATTACAGGGAATGGGAATGGGACTCTGTGTATATTACAGGGAATGGGACACTGCATATATTACAGGGAATGGGGCACTGCCTATATTACATGGAATGGGACACTGTGTATATTACAGGGAATGGGAATGGGACACTGTGTATATTACAGGGAATATCAATGGGACACTGCATATATTACAGGGAATGGGACACTGCGTATATTACATGGAATGGGAAACTGCGTATATTACAGGGAATGGGACACTGCATATATTACAGGGAATGGGACACTGCATATATTACAGGGAATGGGACACTGCGTATATTACATGGAATGGGACACTGCGTATATTAAGGGGAATGGGACACTGCCTATATTACAGGGAATGGGACACTGCATATATTACAGGGAATGGGACACTGCGTATATTACATGGAATGGGACACTGCGTATATTACAGGGAATGGGAATGGGACGCTGTGTATATTACAGGGAATATCAATGGCACAGTGTGAATATTACAGGGAATGGGACACTGCGTATATAACAGGGAATGGGAGTGGGACACTGTGTATATTACAGGGAATATGAATGGGACATGGTGTATATTAAAGGGAATGGGACACTGTGAATATTACAGAGATCGGGACACTGTGAATATTACAGGGAATGGGACACTGTGTATATTACACGGAATGGCACAGTGTGTATATTACAGGGAATATGAATGGGACGCTGTCTATATTACAGGGAATAGGAATGGGACACTGTGAATATTACAGGGAATGGGATACTGTGAATATTACAGGGAATGGGACACTGTGTATATTACAGGGAATGGGACACTGTGTATATTAGAGGGAATGGGATACTGCGTATATTATACGGAATGGGACACTGTGTATATTACAGGGAATGGGACACTGTGTATATTACAGGGAATGGGACACTGCGTATATTACAGGGAATGGGACACTGTATATTACAGGGAATGTGACACTTTGTATATTACCGGGAATGGGAATGGGACACTGTATATTTCAGGGAATGGGACATTGCATATATTACAGGGAATGGGACACTGTGTATAATCCAGGGAATGGGAATGGGACACTGTATATATTACAGGGAATGGGACACTATGTATAATGCAGGGAATGGGAATGGGACACTCTATGTATTACAGGGAAGCAGAGAAACATAGAAGATAGGAGCAGGAGTAGGCCATTCGGCCCCTCGAGCCCGCTCCGCCATTTAATGAGATCATG
Source organism: Squalus acanthias (assembly GCA_030390025.1). Classification (NCBI taxonomy): domain Eukaryota; kingdom Metazoa; phylum Chordata; class Chondrichthyes; order Squaliformes; family Squalidae; genus Squalus; species Squalus acanthias. The sequence continues at coordinate 23,464,663 of CM059450.1, forward strand.
GCTGATCATCCAAATTCAGTACCCTGTCCCTGCTTTCTCCCCATATCCCTTGATCCCTTTAGACTTAAGAAATATATCTATCTCTTTCTTGAATATGTTTAATGAATTGGCCTCAACTGCCTTCTGTGGTAGAGTATTCCACAGGTTCACCACTCTCTGGGTGAAGAAATTCCTCCTCATCTCAGTCTTAAATGGCTCACCCCTTATCCTTAGACTGTGACCCCTGGTTCTGGACACCCTCGCCATCGGGAACATCCTTCCTGCATCTAGTCTGTCTAGTCCAGTTAGAATGGGCACTGCGGTTATTACAGGGAATGGGTTACTGCGTATATTACAAGGAATGGGACACTGCGTATATTACAGGGAATGGGACACTGATTATATTACAGGGAATAGGACACTGTGGGGGAGAAATTCAGTATCGCCCCATTTGGGGCGCAATTATTGGCCGGGCGCAAAGATTAGCGCCTGGCGCTAATTATCGCCACCGACTGCAAACTTGACTTTTATCGCCCCTGGAGGTGATTGCAGCGCTAAATCAGGCGCTTCACACCTGTCTTAAGGCGCAAAGGCCGAGGAGCGAGGCGCTACCTCAGAGCGCTGGCGAAGCTCATGTAATGTCAGTCAGCAATGGAACACACACACAATGGCACGGGCCAGTTCTTAAAGGGGATGGTTAATCTTGCTTTCCATCCACATCCTGCTCATTGCAGCCTTGAATCTCGGCCTGGAGAGACCTGCACATCAAATGTGCTGGAAAGAACAATGGAGAGTACCAGGCCAAGATCTCAGAGTGCAGCCCCCACAGTCTCTGCTAAATCGATACAAGGAATGGCAAATCGAAATGAACCTGCAAAGTGCTGCTCAGTACCCAAAACTCCTTCACACAACGTTGAATCTCTCCAGAAGTCTCTCCCTCTCTCTCTCAGAATGCGTAGTTCAAAAATGGCACCAACAATAAAAGGCAGGAAGCGGTCACCTTTAAATAGCGCTCCCCCTTTCCCTACATGACTGCAGAACGCTCCCCTCAACCTGTCATTGCTAGCGTCAGGCGGTAAGGCAGGGGGCGCCACTCAATATCCGCTCCGGGGCGATACCGGGGCGTTGCGCACTCGAGTGACGTCATGATCTGCCGGCGCAGGAGATCGTGGCGGTAGTGTTTAGCGCCGCCGCAAAATGTCTAGTTAATTTCGCGAGCGGCGCAAACTTCGCCGCGCCTGGGCGCTAGATGCTTTGCGCCCCATTAGCGCCCTCTTAAGGCGCTAACGGGAGGCGCAACCAACTGAATTTTTCCCCCTGTGTATATTACAGGGAATGGGAAACTGTGTATATTACGGGGAATAGAACTCTGTGTATGTTACAGGGAATTGGACACTGTGAATATTACAGGGAATGGGACACTGTGTATATTACAGGAATGGGACACTGTATATTACAGGGAATATGAATGGGACACTGTGTATATTACAGGAAATGGGACACTGTGTATATTACAGGGAATGGGACACTGCGAATATAACAGGGAATGGGACACTGCGAATATTACAGGGAATGGGACACAGCGAATATTACAAGGAATGTGAAACTGTGTATATTACAGGGAATGGAACACTGTGTACATTACAGGGAATGGGACACTGCGTATATTACACGGAATGGAACACTGTGTATATTGCAGGGAATGGAACACTGCGTATATTACAGGGAATGGGACACTGTGTATATTACAGGGAATGCAACACTGTGTATATTACAGGGAATGGGACACTGCGTATATTACAGGGAATGGGACACTGTGTATATTACAGGGAATGGGACACTGTGTATATTACAGGGAATGGGACACTGTGTATATTACAGGGAATGGGACACTGTGTATATTACAGGGAATGGGTTACTGCGTATATTGCAGGGAATGGGACACTGTGTATATTACAGGTAATGGGTTACTGCGTATATTGCAGGGAATAGGAAACTGTGTATATTACAGGGAATGGGACACTGTGTATATCACAGGGAATGGGACACTGCGTATATTACAGGGAATGGGACACTGCGTATATTACACGGAATGGGACACTGCGTATATTACAGGGAATGCGATACTGCGTCTATTACAGGGAATGGGACACTGTGTATATTACTAGGAATGGGAATGCGACTCTGTGTATATCACAAGGAATGGGAATGGGACACTGTGAATATTACAGGGAATGGGACACTGTGTATATTACAGGGAATGGGAATGCGACACGGTGTATATTACAGGGAACAGGAGTGGGATACTGCGAATATTACAGGGAATGGAACACTGTGTATATCACCGGGAATGGGACACTGAGAACATAAGAGGGAATGGGACACTGCGAATATCACAGGGAATGGGACACAGCGAATATTACAAGGAATGTGAAACTGTGTATATTATAGGAATGGAACACTGTGTATATAACAGGGAATGGGACACTGCGTATATTACACGGAATGGAACACTGTGTATATTGCAGGGAATGGGACACTGTGTATATTACAGGGAATGGAACACTGTGTATATTACAGGGAATGCGACACTGTGTATATTACAGGGAATGGGACACTGCGTATATTACAGGGAATGGGACACTGTGTATATTACAGGGAATGGGACACTGTGTATATGACAGGGAATGCGACACTGTGCATATTACAGGGAATGGGACACTGTGTATATTACAGGGAATGGGACACTGTGTATATTACAGGGAATGCGACACTGTGTATATTACAGGTAATGGGTTACTGCGTATATTGCAGGGAATAGGAAACTGTGTATATTACAGGGAATGGGACACTGTGTATATCACAGGGAATGGGACACTGCGTATATTACAGGGAATGGGACACTGCGTATATTACACGGAATGGGACACTGCGTATATTACAGGGAATGCGATACTGCGTCTATTACAGGGAATGGGACACTGTGTATATTACTGGGAATGGGAATGCGACTCTGTGTATATCACAAGGAATGGGAATGGGACACTGTGAATATTACAGGGAATGGGACACTGTGTATATTACAGGGAATGGGAATGCGACACGGTGTATATTACAGGGAACAGGAGTGGGATACTGCGAATATTACAGGGAATGGAACACTGTGTATATCACAGGGAATGGGACACTGAGAATATAACAGGGAATGGGACACTGCAAATATCACAGGGAATGGGACACAGCGAATATTACAAGGAATGTGAAACTGTGTATATTACAGGGAATGGAACACTGTGTACATAACAGGGAATGGGACACTGCGTATATTACACGGAATGGAACACTGTGTATATTGCAGGGAATGGGACACTGTGTATATTACAGGGAATGGAACACTGTGTATATTACAGGGAATGCGACACTGTGTATATTACAGGGAATGGGACACTGCGTATATTACAGGGAATGGGACACTGTGTATATTACAGGGAATGGGACACTGTGTATATTACAGGGAATGCGACACTGTGCATATTACAGGGAATGGGACACTGTGTATATTACAGGGAATGGGACACTGTGTATATTACAGGGAATGCGACACTGTGTATATTACAGGGAATGGGACACTGTGTATATTACAGGGAATGGGTTACTGCGTATATTGCAGGGAATAGGAAACCGTGTATATTACAGGGAATGGGACACTGTGTATATTACAGGGAATGGGTTACTGCGTATATTGCAGGGAATAGGAAACTGTGTATATTACAGGGAATGGGACACTGCGTATATTACACGGAATGGGACACTGCGTATATTACAGGGAATGCGATACTGCATCTATTACAAGAACTGGGACACTGTGTATATTACTGGGAATGGGAATGCGACTCTGTGTATATGACAAGGAATAGGAATGGGACACTGTGTATATTACAGGGAATGGGAATGGAACACTGTGTATATTACAGGGAATGGGACACTGTGTATATTACAGGGAATGGGACACTGTGTATATTACAGGGAATGGGAAACTGCGTATATTACAGGGAATGGGACACTGTGTATATTACAGGGAATAGGACATTGTGTATATTGCAGGGAATGGGACACTGTGTATATTACAGGGAATGGGACACAGAGAATATGACAGGGAATGGGACACTGTGTATATTACAGGGAATGGGACACTGTGTATATTACGGGGAGTGGGACACTGCGCATATTACAGGGAATGGGACACTGTGTATATTACAGGGAATGGGACACTGTATATTACAGGTAGTGGGACACTGAGTATATTACAGGGAATGGGACACTGTGTATATTACAGGGAATGGGACACTGTGTATATTACAGGTCATGGGACACTGTGTATATTACAGGGAATGGGACACTGTGTATATTACAGGGAATGGGACACTGCGTATATTAACGGGAATGGGACATTGTGTATATTACAGGGAATGGGACACTGCGTATATTACAGGGAATGGGACACTGCGCATATTACAGGGAATGGGACACTGTGTATATTACAGGGAATGGGACACTGTGTATATTACAGGGAATGGGACACCGTGTATATTACAGGGAATGGGACACTGTGTATATTACAGGGAGTGGGACACTGCGCATATTACAGGGAATGGGACAGTGTGTATATTACAGGGAATGGGACACTGTGTATATTACAGGGAATGGGACACTGTGGATATTACAGGGAATGGGACACTGTGTATATTACAGGGAATGGTACACCGTGTATATTACAGGGAATGGATCACTGCGTATATTACAATGATTGGGACACTGCGTATATATTACATAGAATGGAACACTGCGCATATTACAGGGAATGTGAATGGGACACAGTGAATATTACAGGAATGGGACACTGCGTATATTACAGGGAATGTGACACTGCGTATATTACAGGGAATGGGAATGGGACACTGTGTATATTATAGGGAATAGGAATGTGACACTGCGACTATTACAGGTCATGGGACACTGTGTATATTACAGTGAATAGGACACTGTGTATATTACAGGGAATGGGACACTGTGTATATTACAGAGAATGGGACACTGTTTATATTACTGGTCATGGGACACTGTGTATATTACAGGGAATGGGGCACTGTGTATATTACAGGGAATGGGACACTGCGTATATTACAGGGAATGGGACACTGTGTATATTACAGGGAATGGGACACTGTGTATATTACAGGGAATGCGACACTGTGCATATTACAGGGAATGGGACACTGTGTATATTACAGGGAATGGGACACTGTGTATATTACAGGGAATGCGACACTGTGTATATTACAGGTAATGGGTTACTGCGTATATTGCAGGGAATAGGAAACTGTGTATATTACAGGGAATGGGACACTGTGTATATCACAGGGAATGGGACACTGCGTATATTACAGGGAATGGGACACTGCGTATATTACACGGAATGGGACACTGCGTATATTACAGGGAATGCGATACTGCGTCTATTACAGGGAATGGGACACTGTGTATATTACTGGGAATGGGAATGCGACTCTGTGTATATCACAAGGAATGGGAATGGGACACTGTGAATATTACAGGGAATGGGACACTGTGTATATTACAGGGAATGGGAATGCGACGCGGTGTATATTACAGGGACAGGAGTGGGATACTGCGAATATTACAGGGAATGGAACACTGTGTATATCACAGGGAATGGGACACTGAGAATATAACAGGGAATGGGACACTGCAAATATCACAGGGAATGGGACACAGCGAATATTACAAGGAATGTGAAACTGTGTATATTACAGGGAATGGAAACACTGTGTACATAACAGGGAATGGGACACTGCGTATATTACACGGAATGGAACACTGTGTATATTGCAGGGAATGGGACACTGTGTATATTACAGGGAATGGAACACTGTGTATATTACAGGGAATGCGACACTGTGTATATTACAGGGAATGGGACACTGCGTATATTACAGGGAATGGGACACTGTGTATATTACAGGGAATGGGACACTGTGTATATTACAGGGAATGCGACACTGTGCATATTACAGGGAATGGGACACTGTGTATATTACAGGGAATGGGACACTGTGTATATTACAGGGAATGCGACACTGTGTATATTACAGGGAATGGGACACTGTGTATATTACAGGGAATGGGTTACTGCGTATATTGCAGGGAATAGGAAACTGTGTATATTACAGGGAATGGGACACTGTGTATATTACAGGGAATGGGTTACTGCGTATATTGCAGGGAATAGGAAACTGTGTATATTACAGGGAATGGGACACTGCGTATATTACACGGAATGGGACACTGCGTATATTACAGGGAATGCGATACTGCATCTATTACAAGAACTGGGACACTGTGTATATTACTGGGAATGGGAATGCGACTCGGTGTATATGACAAGGAATAGGAATGGGACACTGTGTATATTACAGGGAATGGGAATGGAACACTGTGTATATTACAGGGAATGGGACACTGTGTATATTACAGGGAATGGGACACTGTGTATATTACAGGGAATGGGAAACTGCGTATATTACAGGGAATGGGACACTGTGTATATTACAGGGAATAGGACATTGTGTATATTGCAGGGAATGGGACACTGTGTATATTACAGGGAATGGGACACAGAGAATATGACAGGGAATGGGACACTGTGTATATTACAGGGAATGGGACACTGTGTATATTACGGGGAGTGGGACACTGCGCATATTACAGGGAATGGGACACTGTGTATATTACAGGGAATGGGACACTGTATATTACAGGTAGTGGGACACTGAGTATATTACAGGGAATGGGACACTGTGTATATTACAGGGAATGGGACACTGTGTATATTACAGGTCATGGGACACTGTGTATATTACAGGGAATGGGACACAGTGTATATTACAGGGAATGGGACACTGCGTATATTAACGGGAATGGGACATTGTGTATATTACAGGGAATGGGACACTGCGTATATTACAGGGAATGGGACACTGCGCATATTACAGGGAATGGGACACTGTGTATATTACAGGGAATGGGACACTGTGTATATTACAGGGAATGGGACACCGTGTATATTACAGGGAATGGGACACTGTGTATATTACAGGGAGTGGGACACTGCGCATATTACAGGGAATGGGACAGTGTGTATATTACAGGGAATGGGACACTGTGTATATTACAGGGAATGGGACACTGTGGATATTACAGGGAATGGGACACTGTGTATATTACAGGGAATGGTACACCGTGTATATTACAGGGAATGGATCACTGCGTATATTACAATGATTGGGACACTGCGTATATATTACATAGAATGGAACACTGCGCATATTACAGGGAATGTGAATGGGACACAGTGAATATTACAGGAATGGGACACTGCGTATATTACAGGGAATGCGACACTGTGCATATTACAGGGAATGGGACACTGTGTATATTACAGGGAATGGGACACTGTGTATATTACAGGGAATGCGACACTGTGTATATTACAGGGAATGGGACACTGTGTATATTACAGGGAATGGGTTACTGCGTATATTGCAGGGAATAGGAAACCGTGTATATTACAGGGAATGGGACACTGTGTATATTACAGGGAATGGGACACTGTGTATATTACAGGGAATGGGACACTGTGTATATTACAGGGAATGCGACACTGTGCATATTACAGGGAATGGGACACTGTGTATATTACAGGGAATGGGACACTGTGTATATTACAGGGAATGCGACACTGTGTATATTACAGGGAATGGGACACTGTGTATATTACAGGGAATGGGTTACTGCGTATATTGCAGGGAATAGGAAACCGTGTATATTACAGGGAATGGGACACTGTGTATATTACAGGGAATGGGTTACTGCGTATATTGCAGGGAATAGGAAACTGTGTATATTACAGGGAATGGGACACTGCGTATATTACACGGAATGGGACACTGCGTATATTACAGGGAATGCGATACTGCATCTATTACAAGAACTGGGACACTGTGTATATTACTGGGAATGGGAATGCGACTCTGTGTATATGACAAGGAATAGGAATGGGACACTGTGTATATTACAGGGAATGGGAATGGAACACTGTGTATATTACAGGGAATGGGACACTGTGTATATTACAGGGAATGGGACACTGTGTATATTACAGGGAATGGGAAACTGCGTATATTACAGGGAATGGGACACTGTGTATATTACAGGGAATAGGACATTGTGTATATTGCAGGGAATGGGACACTGTGTATATTACAGGGAATGGGACACAGAGAATATGACAGGGAATGGGACACTGTGTATATTACAGGGAATGGGACACTGTGTATATTACGGGGAGTGGGACACTGCGCATATTACAGGGAATGGGACACTGTGTATATTACAGGGAATGGGACACTGTATATTACAGGTAGTGGGACACTGAGTATATTACAGGGAATGGGACACTGTGTATATTACAGGGAATGGGACACTGTGTATATTACAGGTCATGGGACACTGTGTATATTACAGGGAATGGGACACTGTGTATATTACAGGGAATGGGACACTGCGTATATTAACGGGAATGGGACATTGTGTATATTACAGGGAATGGGACACTGCGTATATTACAGGGAATGGGACACTGCGCATATTACAGGGAATGGGACACTGTGTATATTACAGGGAATGGGACACTGTGTATATTACAGGGAATGGGACACCGTGTATATTACAGGGAATGGGACACTGTGTATATTACAGGGAGTGGGACACTGCGCATATTACAGGGAATGGGACAGTGTGTATATTACAGGGAATGGGACACTGTGTATATTACAGGGAATGGGACACTGTGGATATTACAGGGAATGGGACACTGTGTATATTACAGGGAATGGTACACCGTGTATATTACAGGGAATGGATCACTGCGTATATTACAATGATTGGGACACTGCGTATATATTACATAGAATGGAACACTGCGCATATTACAGGGAATGTGAATGGGACACAGTGAATATTACAGGAATGGGACACTGCGTATATTACAGGGAATGTGACACTGCGTATATTACAGGGAATGGGAATGGGACACTGTGTATATTATAGGGAATAGGAATGTGACACTGCGACTATTACAGGTCATGGGACACTGTGTATATTACAGTGAATAGGACACTGTGTATATTACAGGGAATGGGACACTGTGTATATTACAGAGAATGGGACACTGTTTATATTACTGGTCATGGGACACTGTGTATATTACAGGGAATGGGGCACTGTGTATATTACAGGGAATGGGACACTGCGTATATTACAGGGAATGGGACACTGTGTATATTACAGGGAATGGGACACTGTGTATATTACAGGGAATGCGACACTGTGCATATTACAGGGAATGGGACACTGTGTATATTACAGGGAATGGGACACTGTGTATATTACAGGGAATGCGACACTGTGTATATTACAGGTAATGGGTTACTGCGTATATTGCAGGGAATAGGAAACTGTGTATATTACAGGGAATGGGACACTGTGTATATCACAGGGAATGGGACACTGCGTATATTACAGGGAATGGGACACTGCGTATATTACACGGAATGGGACACTGCGTATATTACAGGGAATGCGATACTGCGTCTATTACAGGGAATGGGACACTGTGTATATTACTGGGAATGGGAATGCGACTCTGTGTATATCACAAGGAATGGGAATGGGACACTGTGAATATTACAGGGAATGGGACACTGTGTATATTACAGGGAATGGGAATGCGACGCGGTGTATATTACAGGGAACAGGAGTGGGATACTGCGAATATTACAGGGAATGGAACACTGTGTATATCACAGGGAATGGGACACTGAGAATATAACAGGGAATGGGACACTGCAAATATCACAGGGAATGGGACACAGCGAATATTACAAGGAATGTGAAACTGTGTATATTACAGGGAATGGAACACTGTGTACATAACAGGGAATGGGACACTGCGTATATTACACGGAATGGAACACTGTGTATATTGCAGGGAATGGGACACTGTGTATATTACAGGGAATGGAACACTGTGTATATTACAGGGAATGCGACACTGTGTATATTACAGGGAATGGGACACTGCGTATATTACAGGGAATGGGACACTGTGTATATTACAGGGAATGGGACACTGTGTATATTACAGGGAATGCGACACTGTGCATATTACAGGGAATGGGACACTGTGTATATTACAGGGAATGGGACACTGTGTATATTACAGGGAATGCGACACTGTGTATATTACAGGGAATGGGACACTGTGTATATTACAGGGAATGGGTTACTGCGTATATTGCAGGGAATAGGAAACTGTGTATATTACAGGGAATGGGACACTGTGTATATTACAGGGAATGGGTTACTGCGTATATTGCAGGGAATAGGAAACTGTGTATATTACAGGGAATGGGACACTGCGTATATTACACGGAATGGGACACTGCGTATATTACAGGGAATGCGATACTGCATCTATTACAAGAACTGGGACACTGTGTATATTACTGGGAATGGGAATGCGACTCGGTGTATATGACAAGGAATAGGAATGGGACACTGTGTATATTACAGGGAATGGGAATGGAACACTGTGTATATTACAGGGAATGGGACACTGTGTATATTACAGGGAATGGGACACTGTGTATATTACAGGGAATGGGAAACTGCGTATATTACAGGGAATGGGACACTGTGTATATTACAGGGAATAGGACATTGTGTATATTGCAGGGAATGGGACACTGTGTATATTACAGGGAATGGGACACAGAGAATATGACAGGGAATGGGACACTGTGTATATTACAGGGAATGGGACACTGTGTATATTACGGGGAGTGGGACACTGCGCATATTACAGGGAATGGGACACTGTGTATATTACAGGGAATGGGACACTGTATATTACAGGTAGTGGGACACTGAGTATATTACAGGGAATGGGACACTGTGTATATTACAGGGAATGGGACACTGTGTATATTACAGGTCATGGGACACTGTGTATATTACAGGGAATGGGACACAGTGTATATTACAGGGAATGGGACACTGCGTATATTAACGGGAATGGGACATTGTGTATATTACAGGGAATGGGACACTGCGTATATTACAGGGAATGGGACACTGCGCATATTACAGGGAATGGGACACTGTGTATATTACAGGGAATGGGACACTGTGTATATTACAGGGAATGGGACACCGTGTATATTACAGGGAATGGGACACTGTGTATATTACAGGGAGTGGGACACTGCGCATATTACAGGGAATGGGACAGTGTGTATATTACAGGGAATGGGACACTGTGTATATTACAGGGAATGGGACACTGTGGATATTACAGGGAATGGGACACTGTGTATATTACAGGGAATGGTACACCGTGTATATTACAGGGAATGGATCACTGCGTATATTACAATGATTGGGACACTGCGTATATATTACATAGAATGGAACACTGCGCATATTACAGGGAATGTGAATGGGACACAGTGAATATTACAGGAATGGGACACTGCGTATATTACAGGGAATGTGACACTGCGTATATTACAGGGAATGGGAATGGGACACTGTGTATATTATAGGGAATAGGAATGTGACACTGCGAATATTACAGGTCATGGGACACTGTGTATATTACAGTGAATAGGACACTGTGTATATTACAGGGAATGGGACACTGTGTATATTACAGAGAATGGGACACTGTTTATATTACTGGTCATGGGACACTGTGTATATTACAGGGAATGGGGCACTGTGTATATTACAGGGAATGGGACACTGCGTATATTACAGGGAATGGGACACTGCGTATATTACAGGGAGTGGGACACTGCCTATATTACAGGGAATGGAACACTGCGTATATTACAGGGAATGGGACACTGTGTATATTACAGGGAATGGGACACTACGTATATTACAGGGAATGGGACACTGCATATATTACAGGGAATGGGACACTGTGTATATTACAGGGAATGGGACACTGCCTATATTACAGGGAATGAGACACTGTGTATATTACAGGGAATGGGACATTGTATATTACAGGGAATGGGACACTGTGTATATTACAGGGAATGGGTTACTGCATACAGTACAGGGAATGGGGCACTGTGTATATTGCAGGGAATGGGAATGGGATACTGTGTATATTACAGGGAATGGGAATGGGACACTGTGTATATTACAGGGAATGGGACACGGTTTAATTTACAAGGCATGGGACATGTGAATATTACAGGGAATGGAACACTGCGTATATTACAATGATTGGGACACTGCGAATATATTACATGGAATGGGACACTGCGCATATTACAGGGAATCGGAAAGGGGCCACAGTGAATATTACAGGAATGGGACACTGCGTATATTACAGGGAATGTGGACACTGCGTGTATTACAGGAAATGGGAATGGGACACTGTGTATATTGAAGAAAATAGGAATGGGACAGTGTGTATATTACAGGGAATGGAACACTGTGTATATTACAGGGAATGGAACACTGTGTATATTACACGGAATGGGACACTGTGTATATTACAGGGAATGGGACAGTGTGTATATTACAGGGAATGGGAATGGGACACTGTGTATATTATAGGAATAGGAATGTGACACTGCGAATATTACAGGTCATGGGACACTGTGTATATTACAGTGAATAGGACACTGTGTATATTACAGGGAATGGGACACTGTGTATATTACAGAGAATGGGACACTGTTTATATTACTGGTCATGGGACACTGTGTATATTACAGGGAATGGGACACTGTGTATATTACAGGGAATGGGACACTGCGTATATTACAGGGAATGGGACACTGCGTATATTACAGGGAGTGGGACACTGCCTATATTACAGGGAATGGGACACTGCGTATATTACAGGAAATGGGACACTGCGCATATTACAGGGAATGGGACACTGTGTATATTACAGGGAATGGGACACTGCGTATATTACAGGGAATGGGATACTGTGTATATTACAGGGAATGGGACACTGCCTATATTACAGGGAATGAGACACTGTGTATATTACAGGGAATGGGACATTGTATAATACAGGGAATGGGACACTGTGTATATTACAGGGAATGGGACACTGCCTATATTACAGGGAATGAGACACTGTGTATATTACAGGGAATGGGACATTGTATATTACAGGGAATGGGACACTGTGTATATTACAGGGAATGGGTTACTGCATACATTACAGGGAATGGGGCACTGTGTATATTGCAGGGAATGGGAATGGGATACTGTGTATATTACAGGGAATGGGAATGGGACACTGTGTATATTACAGGGAATGGGACACGGTTTAATTTACAAGGCATGGGACATGTGAATATTACAGGGAATGGAACACTGCGTATATTACAATGATTGGGACACTGCGAATATATTACATGGAATGGGACACTGCGCATATTACAGGGAATCGGAAAGGGGCACAGTGAATATTACAGGAATGGGACACTGCGTATATTACAGGGAATGTGACACTGCGTGTATTACAGGAAATGGGAATGGGACACTGTGTATATTAAAGAAAATAGGAATGGGACAGTGTGTATATTACAGGGAATGGAACACTGTGTATATTACAGGGAATGGAACACTGTGTATATTACACGGAATGGGACACTGTGTATATTACAGGGAATGGGAATGGGACACTGTGTATATTATAGGAATAGGAATGTGACACTGCGAATATTACAGGTCATGGGACACTGTGTATATTAGAGTGAATAGGACACTGTGTATATTACAGGGAATGGGACACTGTGTATATTACAGAGAATGGGACACTGTTTATATTACTGGTCATGGGACACTGTGTATATTACAGGGAATGGGACACTGTGTATATTACAGGGAATGGGACACTGCGTATATTACAGGGAATGGAACACTGCGTATATTACAGGGAGTGGGACACTGCCTATATTACAGGGAATGGAACACTGCGTATATTACAGGGATGGGACACTGCGCATATTACAGGGAATGGGACACTGTGTATATTACAGGGAATGGGACACTACGTATATTACAGGGAATGGGACACTGCGTATATTACAGGGAATGGGATACTGTGTATATTACAGGGAATGGGACACTGCCTATATTACAGGGAATGAGACACTGTGTATATTACAGGGAATGGGACATTGTATAATACAGGGAATGGGACACTGTGTATATTACAGGGAATGGGTCACTGCGTATATTACAGGGAATGGGGCACTGTTGATATTACTGGTCATGGGACACTGTGTATATTACAGGGAATGGGACACTGTGTATATTACAGGGAATGGGACACTGCGTATATTACAGGGAATGGGACATTGTATATTACAGGGAATGGGATACTGTGTATATTACAGGGAATGGGTCACTGCGTATATTACAGGGAATGGGACACTGCGTATATTACAGGGAATGGGACACTGTGTATATTACAGGGAATGGGACACTGTGTATATTACAGGGAAAAGGAATGGGACACTACGAATATTACAGGTCATGGGACACTGCGTATATTACAGGGAATGGGACACTGTGTATATTACAGGGAATGGGACACTGTGTATATTACACGGAATGGGACACTGTGTATATTACAGGGAATGGGACAGTGTGTATATTACAGGGAATGGGAATGGGACACTGTGTATATTATAGGAATAGGAATGTGACACTGCGAATATTACAGGTCATGGGACACTGTGTATATTACAGTGAATAGGACACTGTGTATATTACAGGGAATGGGACACTGTGTATATTACAGAGAATGGGACACTGTGTATATTACAGGGAATGGGACACTGCGTATATTACAGGGAATGGGACACTGCGTATATTACAGGGAGTGGGACACTGCCTATATTACAGGGAATGGGACACTGCGTATATTACAGGGAATGGGACACTGCGTATGTTACAGGGAATGGGATACTGTGTATATTACAGGGAATGGGACACTGCCTATATTACAGGGAATGAGACACTGTGTATATTACAGGGAATGGGACATTGTATAATACAGGGAATGGGACACTGTGTATATTACAGGGAATGGGTTACTGCATACATTACAGGGAATGGGGCACTGTGTATATTGCAGGGAATGGGAATGGGATACTGTGTATATTACAGGGAATGGGAATGGGACACTGTGTATATTACAGGGAATGGGACACGGTTTAATTTACAAGGCATGGGACATGTGAATATTACAGGGAATGGAACACTGCGTATATTACAATGATTGGGACACTGCGAATATAATACATGGAATGGGACACTGCGCATATTACAGGGAATGGGAAAGGGGCACAGTGAATATTACAGGAATGGGACACTGCGTATATTACAGGGAATGTGACACTGCGTGTATTACAGGAAATGGGAATGGGACACTGTGTATATTAAAGAAAATAGGAATGGGACAGTGTGTATATTACAGGGAATGGAACACTGTGTATATTACAGGGAATGGGACACTGTGTATATTACACGGAATGGGCCACTGTGTATATTACAGGGAATGGGACAGTGTGTATATTACAGGGAATGGGACACTGCGTATATTACAGGGAATGGGACACTGCGTATATTACAGGGAGTGGGACACTGCCTATATTACAGGGAATGGGACACTGTGTATATTACAGGGAATGGGACACTGCGTATATAACAGGGAATGGGACACTGCGCATAATACAGGGAATGGGACACTGTGTATATTACAGGGAATGGGTCACTGCGTATATTACAGGGAATGGGACACTGCGTATATTACAGGGAATGGGGCACTGTTTATATTACTGGTCATGGGACACTGTGTATATTACAGGGAATGGGACACTGTGTATATTACAGGGAATGGGACACTGCGTATATTACAGGGAATGGGACACTGCGTATATTACAGGGAGTGGGACACTGCCTATATTACAGGGAATGGGACACTGTGTATATTACAGGGAATGGGACACTGTGTATATTACAGGGAATGGGACACTGTGGATATTACAGGGAATGGGACACTGTGTATATTACAGGGAATGGTACACCGTGTATATTACAGGGAATGGATCACTGCGTATATTACAATGATTGGGACACTGCGTATATATTACATAGAATGGAACACTGCGCATATTACAGGGAATGTGAATGGGACACAGTGAATATTACAGGAATGGGACACTGCGTATATTACAGGGAATGTGACACTGCGTATATTACAGGGAATGGGAATGGGACACTGTGTATATTATAGGGAATAGGAATGTGACACTGCGAATATTACAGGTCATGGGACACTGTGTATATTACAGTGAATAGGACACTGTGTATATTACAGGGAATGGGACACTGTGTATATTACAGAGAATGGGACACTGTTTATATTACTGGTCATGGGACACTGTGTATATTACAGGGAATGGGACACTGTGTATATTACAGGGAATGGGACACTGCGTATATTACAGGGAATGGGACACTGCGTATATTACAGGGAGTGGGACACTGCCTATATTACAGGGAATGGAACACTGCGTATATTACAGGGAATGGGACACTGTGTATATTACAGGGAATGGGACACTACGTATATTACAGGGAATGGGACACTGCATATATTACAGGGAATGGGACACTGTGTATATTACAGGGAATGGGACACTGCCTATATTACAGGGAATGAGACACTGTGTATATTACAGGGAATGGGACATTGTATATTACAGGGAATGGGACACTGTGTATATTACAGGGAATGGGTTACTGCATACATTACAGGGAATGGGGCACTGTGTATATTGCAGGGAATGGGAATGGGATACTGTGTATATTACAGGGAATGGGAATGGGACACTGTGTATATTACAGGGAATGGGACACGGTTTAATTTACAAGGCATGGGACATGTGAATATTACAGGGAATGGAACACTGCGTATATTACAATGATTGGGACACTGCGAATATATTACATGGAATGGGACACTGCGCATATTACAGGGAATCGGAAAGGGGCACAGTGAATATTACAGGAATGGGACACTGCGTATATTACAGGGAATGTGACACTGCGTGTATTACAGGAAATGGGAATGGGACACTGTGTATATTAAAGAAAATAGGAATGGGACAGTGTGTATATTACAGGGAATGGAACACTGTGTATATTACAGGGAATGGAACACTGTGTATATTACACGGAATGGGACACTGTGTATATTACAGGGAATGGGACAGTGTGTATATTACAGGGAATGGGAATGGGACACTGTGTATATTATAGGAATAGGAATGTGACACTGCGAATATTACAGGTCATGGGACACTGTGTATATTACAGTGAATAGGACACTGTGTATATTACAGGGAATGGGACACTGTGTATATTACAGAGAATGGGACACTGTTTATATTACTGGTCATGGGACACTGTGTATATTACAGGGAATGGGACACTGTGTATATTACAGGGAATGGGACACTGCGTATATTACAGGGAATGGGACACTGCGTATATTACAGGGAGTGGGACACTGCCTATATTACAGGGAATGGGACACTGCGTATATTACAGGAAATGGGACACTGCGCATATTACAGGGAATGGGACACTGTGTATATTACAGGGAATGGGACACTACGTATATTACAGGGAATGGGACACTGCGTATATTACAGGGAATGGGATACTGTGTATATTACAGGGAATGGGACACTGCCTATATTACAGGGAATGAGACACTGTGTATATTACAGGGAATGGGACATTGTATAATACAGGGAATGGGACACTGTGTATATTACAGGGAATGGGACACTGCCTATATTACAGGGAATGAGACACTGTGTATATTACAGGGAATGGGACATTGTATATTACAGGGAATGGGACACTGTGTATATTACAGGGAATGGGTTACTGCATACATTACAGGGAATGGGGCACTGTGTATATTGCAGGGAATGGGAATGGGATACTGTGTATATTACAGGGAATGGGAATGGGACACTGTGTATATTACAGGGAATGGGACACGGTTTAATTTACAAGGCATGGGACATGTGAATATTACAGGGAATGGAACACTGCGTATATTACAATGATTGGGACACTGCGAATATATTACATGGAATGGGACACTGCGCATATTACAGGGAATCGGAAAGGGGCACAGTGAATATTACAGGAATGGGACACTGCGTATATTACAGGGAATGTGACACTGCGTGTATTACAGGAAATGGGAATGGGACACTGTGTATATTAAAGAAAATAGGAATGGGACAGTGTGTATATTACAGGGAATGGAACACTGTGTATATTACAGGGAATGGAACACTGTGTATATTACACGGAATGGGACACTGTGTATATTACAGGGAATGGGAATGGGACACTGTGTATATTATAGGAATAGGAATGTGACACTGCGACTATTACATGTCATGGGACACTGTGTATATTACAGTGAATAGGACACTGTGTATATTACAGGGAATGGGACACTGTGTATATTACAGAGAATGGGACACTGTTTATATTACTGGTCATGGGACACTGTGTATATTACAGGGAATGGGACACTGTGTATATTACAGGGAATGGGACACTGCGTATATTACAGGGAATGGAACACTGCGTATATTACAGGGAGTGGGACACTGCCTATATTACAGGGAATGGGACACTGCGTATATTACAGGGGATGGGACACTGCGCATATTACAGGGAATGGGACACTGTGTATATTACAGGGAATGGGACACTACGTATATTACAGGGAATGGGACACTGCGTATATTACAGGGAATGGGATACTGTGTATATTACAGGGAATGGGACACTGCCTATATTACAGGGAATGAGACACTGTGTATATTACAGGGAATGGGACATTGTATAATACAGGGAATGGGACACTGTGTATATTACAGGGAATGGGTCACTGCGTAAAGATACAGGGAATGGGACACTGCGTATATTACAGGGAATGGGGCACTGTTTATATTACTGGTCATGGGACACTGTGTATATTACAGGGAATGGGACACTGTGTATATTACAGGGAATGGGACACTGCGTATATTACAGGGAATGGGACATTGTATATTACAGGGAATGGGATACTGTGTATATTACAGGGAATGGGTCACTGCGTATATTACAGGGAATGGGACACTGCGTATATTACAGGGAATGGGACACTGTGTATATTACAGGGAATGGGACACTGTGTATATTACAGGGAAAAGGAATGGAACACTACGAATATTACAGGTCATGGGACACTGCGTATATTACAGGGAATGGGACACTGTGTATATTACAGGGAATGGGACACTGTGTATATTACACGGAATGGGACACTGTGTATATTACAGGGAATGGGACAGTGTGTATATTACAGGGAATGGGAATGGGACACTGTGTATATTATAGGAATAGGAATGTGACACTGCGAATATTACAGGTCATGGGACACTGTGTATATTACAGTGAATAGGACACTGTGTATATTACAGGGAATGGGACACTGTGTATATTACAGAGAATGGGACACTGTTTATATTACTGGTCATGGGACACTGTGTATATTACAGGGAATGGGACACTGTGTATATTACAGGGAATGGGACACTGCGTATATTACAGGGAATGGGACACTGCGTATATTACAGGGAGTGGGACACTGCCTATATTACAGGGAATGGGACACTGCGTATATTACAGGGAATGGGATACTGTGTATATTACAGGGAATGGGACACTGCCTATATTACAGGGAATGAGACACTGTGTATATTACAGGGAATGGGACATTGTATAATACAGGGAATGGGACACTGTGTATATTACAGGGAATGGGTTACTGCATACATTACAGGGAATGGGGCACTGTGTATATTGCAGGGAATGGGAATGGGATACTGTGTATATTACAGGGAATGGGAATGGGACACTGTGTATATTACAGGGAATGGGACACGGTTTAATTTACAAGGCATGGGACATGTGAATATTACAAGGAATGGAACACTGCGTATATTACAATGATTGGGACACTGCGAATATATTACATGGAATGGGACACTGCGCATATTACAGGGAATGGGAAAGGGGCACAGTGAATATTACAGGAATGGGACACTGCGTATATTACAGGGAATGTGACACTGCGTGTATTACAGGAAATGGGAATGGGACACTGTGTATATTAAAGAAAATAGGAATGGGACAGTGTGTATATTACAGGGAATGGAACACTGTGTATATTACAGGGAATGGGACACTGTGTATATTACACGGAATGGGCCACTGTGTATATTACAGGGAATGGGACAGTGTGTATATTACAGGGAATGGGACACTGCGTATATTACAGGGAATGGGACACTGCGTATATTACAGGGAGTGGGACACTGCCTATATTACAGGGAATGGGACACTGTGTATATTACAGGGAATGGGACACTGCGTATATAACAGGGAATGGGACACTGCGCATAATACAGGGAATGGGACACTGTGTATATTACAGGGAATGGGTCACTGCGTATATTACAGGGAATGGGACACTGCGTATATTACAGGGAATGGGGCACTGTTTATATTACTGGTCATGGGACACTGTGTATATTACAGGGAATGGGACACTGTGTATATTACAGGGAATGGGACACTGCGTATATTACAGGGAATGGGACACTGCGTATATTACAGGGAGTGGGACACTGCCTATATTACAGGGAATGGGACACTGCGCATATTACAGGGAATGTGACACTGTGTATATTACAGGGAATGGGACACTGCGTATATTACAGGGAGTGGGACACTGCCTATATTACAGGGAATGGGACACTGTGTATATTACAGGGAATGGGACACTGCGTATATAACAGTGAACGGGACACTGCGCATAATACAGGGAATGGGACACTGTGTATATTACAGGGAATGGGTCACTGCGTATATTACAGGGAATGGGACACTGCGTATATTACAGGGAATGGGGCACTGTTTATATTACTGGTCATGGGACACTGTGTATATTACAGGGAATGGGACACTGCGTATATTACAGGGAGTGGGACACTGCCTATGTTACAGGGAATGGGACACTGCGCATATTACAGGGAATGGGACACTGTGTATATTACAGGGAATGGGACACTGTGTATATTACAGGGAATGGGACACTGCCTATATTACAGGGAATGAGACACTGTGTATATTACAGGGAATGGGACATTGTATATTACAGGGAATGGGACACTGTGTATATTACAGGGAATGGGTTACTGCATACATTACAGGGAATGGGGCACTGTGTATATTGCAGGGAATGGGAATGGGATACTGTGTATATTACAGGGAATGGGAATGGGACACTGTGTATATTACAGGGAATGGGACACGGTTTAATTTCCAAGGCATGGGACATGTGAATATTACAGGGAATGGAACACTGCGTATATTACAATGATTGGGACACTGCGAATATAATACATGGAATGGGACACTGCGCATATTACAGGGAATGGGAAAGGGGCACAGTGAATATTACAGGAATGGGACACTGCGTATATTACAGGGAATGTGACACTGCGTGTATTACAGGAAATGGGAATGGGACACTGTGTATATTAAAGAGAATAGGAATGGGACAGTGTGTATATTACAGGGAATGGAACACTGTGTATATTATAGGGAATGGGACACTGTGTATATTACACGGAATGGGACACTGTGTATATTACAGGGAATGGGACAGTGTGTATATTACAGGGAATGGGACACTGCGTATATTACAGGGAATGGGACACTGCGTATATTACAGGGAGTTGGACACTGCCTATATTACAGGGAATGGGACACTGTGTATATTACAGGGAATGGGACACTGCGTATATAACAGGGAATGGGACACTGCGCATAATACAGGGAATGGGACACTGTGTATATTACAGGGAATGGGTCACTGCGTATATTACAGGGAATGGGACACTACGTATATTACAGGGAATAGGACACTGTGTATATTACAGGGAATGGGACACTGCGTATATTACCGGGAATGGGACACTGTGTATATTACAGGGAATGGGACACGGTGTAATTTACAGGTCATGGGATATGTGAATATTACAGGGAATGGAACCCTGCGTATATTACAATGATTGGGACACTGCGTATATATTACATGGAATGGGACACTGCGCATATTACAGGGAATGGGAATGGGGCACAGTGAATATTACAGGAATGGGACACTGCGTATATTACAGGGAATGTGACACTGCGTATATTACAGGGAATGGGAATGGGACACTGTGTATATTAAAGAGAATAGGAATGGGACACTGCGAATATTACAGGTCATGGGACACTGTGTATATTACAGGGAATGGGACACTGCCTATATTACAGGGAATGGGACACTGTGTATATTACAGGGAATGGGTCACTGCGTATATTACAGGGAATGGGACACTACGTATATTACAGGGAATAGGACACTGTGTATATTACAGGGAATGGGACACTGCGTATATTACCGGGAATGGGACACTGTGTATATTACAGGGAATGGGACACTGCGAATATTACAGGTCATGGGACACTGTATATATTACAGGGAATGGGACACTGCTTATATTACAGAGAATGGGACACTGGTTATATTACTGGTCATGGGACACTGTGTATATTACAGGGAATGGGGCACTGTGTATATTACAGGGAATGGGACACTGTGTATATTGCAGGGAATGGGACACTGCGTATATTACAGGGAGTGGGACACTGCCTATATTACAGGGAATGGGACACTCTGTATATTACAGGGAATGGGACACTGCGTATATTACAGGGAATGGGACACTGCGCATATTACAGGGAATGGGACACTGTATATTACAGGGAATGGGATACTGCCTATATTACAGGGAATGGGACACTGTGTATATTACAGGGAATGGGACACTGTGTATATTACAGGGAATGGGTTACTGCATACAAAACAGGGAATGGGGCACTGTGTATATTACAGGGAATGGGAATGGGATACTGTGTATATTACAGGGAATGGGAATGGGACACTGTGTATATTACAGGGAATGGGAAACGGTGTAATTTACAAGTCATGGGACATGTGAATATTACAGGGAATGGAACACTGCGTATATTACAATGATTGGGACACTGCGAATATATTACATGGAATGGGATACTGCGCATATTACAGGGAATGGGAATGGGGCACAGTGAATATTACAGGAATGGGACACTGCCTCTATTACAGGGCATGGGACACTCTGTATATTACAGGGAATGGGACACTGCGTATATTACAGGGAATGGGACACTGCGCATGTTACAGGGAATGGGACACTGTGTATATTACAGGGAATGGGATACTGCCTATATTACAGGGAATGGGACACTGTGTATATTACAGGGAATGGGACACTGTGTATATTACAGGGAATGGGTTACTGCATACAAAACAGCGAATGGGGCACTGTGTATATTACAGGGAATGGGAATGGGATACTGTGTATATTACAGGGAATGGGAATGTGACACTGTGTATATTACAGGGAATGGGACACGGTGTAATTTACAAGTCATGGGACATGTGAATATTACAGGGAATGGAACACTGCGTACATTACAATGATTGGGACACTGCGAATATATTACATGGAATGGGATACTGCGCATATTACAGGGAATGGGAATGGGGCACAGTGAATATTACAGGAATGGGACACTGCGTATATTACAGGGAATGTGACACTGCGTATATTACAGGAAATGGGAATGCGATACTGTGTATATTAAAGAGAATAGGAATGGGACACTGCGTATATTACAGGGAATGGGACAGTGTGTATATTACAGGGAATGGGACACTGTGTATATTACACAGAATGGGACACTGTGTATATTACAGGGAATGGGACACTGCTTATATTACAGAGAATGGGACACTGTGTATATTACAGGGAATGGGACACTGCGTATATTACAGGGAATAGGACACTGCGTATATTACAGGGAATGGGACAGTGTGTATATTACAGGGAATGGGACACTGTGTATATTACACAGAATGGGACACTGTGTATATTACAGGGAATGGGACACTGTGTATATTACAGAGAATGGGACACTGTGTATATTACAGGGAATGGGACACTGCGTATATTACAGGGAATAGGACACTGCGTATATTACAGGGAATGGGACAGTGTGTATATTACAGGGAATGGGACACTGCTTATATTACAGAGAATGGGACACTGTGTATATTACAGGGAATGGGACACTGCGTATATTACAGGGAATAGGACACTGCGTATATAACAGGGAATGGGACACTGCGTATATTACAGCGAATGATACCCTATGTATATTACAGGGAATGGGACACTGCTTATATTACAGGAAATGGGACACTGTGTATATTACAGGGAATGAGACACTATTTATATTACAGGGAATGGGACACTGCATATATTACAGGGAATGGGACACTGCGTATATTACAGGGAATGGGAAACTGCGTATATTACAGGGAATGGGACACTGTATACAACAGGGAATGGGACACTGTGTATATTACAGGGAATGGGACACTGCGTACATTGCAGGGAATGGGACACTGCTTATATTACAGGGAATGGGACACTGTGTATATTACAGGGAATGGGACACTGTATATTACAGGGAATGGGACACTGTGTATATTGCAGGGAATCGGACACTGTATATTACAGGGAATGGGACACTGTGTATATTACAGGGAATGGGACACTGCGTATATTACACGGAATGGAACACTCTGTATATTACAGGGAATGGGACACTGTGTATATTACAGGGAATGGAACACTGCGTATATTACAGGGAATGGGTTACTGCATTTTTTTACAGCGAATGGGACAATGTGTATATTACAGGGAATGGGAATGGGACACGGTGTATATTACAGGGAATGGGAATGGGACACTGTGTATATTACAGGGAATGGGACACGGTGTAATTTACAGGTCATGGGATATGTGAATATTACAGGGAATGGAACCCTGCGTATATTACAATGATTGGGACACTGCGTATATATTACATGGAATGGGACACTGCGCATATTACAGGGAATGGGAATGGGGCACAGTGAATATTACAGGAATGGGACACTGCGTATATTACAGGGAATGTGACACTGCGTATATTACAGGGAATGGGAATGGGACACTGTGTATATTAAAGAGAATAGGAATGGGACACTGCGAATATTACAGGTCATGGGACACTGTGTATATTACAGGGAATGGGACACTGCCTATATTACAGGGAATGGGACACTGTGTATATTACAGGGAATGGGTCACTGCGTATATTACAGGGAATGGGACACTACGTATATTACAGGGAATAGGACACTGTGTATATTACAGGGAATGGGACACTGCGTATATTACCGGGAATGGGACACTGTGTATATTACAGGGAATGGGACACTGCGAATATTACAGGTCATGGGACACTGTATATATTACAGGGAATGGGACACTGCTTATATTACAGAGAATGGGACACTGGTTATATTACTGGTCATGGGACACTGTGTATATTACAGGGAATGGGGCACTGTGTATATTACAGGGAATGGGACACTGTGTATATTGCAGGGAATGGGACACTGCGTATATTACAGGGAGTGGGACACTGCCTATATTACAGGGAATGGGACACTCTGTATATTACAGGGAATGGGACACTGCGTATATTACAGGGAATGGGACACTGCGCATATTACAGGGAATGGGACACTGTATATTACAGGGAATGGGATACTGCCTATATTACAGGGAATGGGACACTGTGTATATTACAGGGAATGGGACACTGTGTATATTACAGGGAATGGGTTACTGCATACAAAACAGGGAATGGGGCACTGTGTATATTACAGGGAATGGGAATGGGATACTGTGTATATTACAGGGAATGGGAATGGGACACTGTGTATATTACAGGGAATGGGAAACGGTGTAATTTACAAGTCATGGGACATGTGAATATTACAGGGAATGGAACACTGCGTATATTACAATGATTGGGACACTGCGAATATATTACATGGAATGGGATACTGCGCATATTACAGGGAATGGGAATGGGGCACAGTGAATATTACAGGAATGGGACACTGCCTCTATTACAGGGCATGGGACACTCTGTATATTACAGGGAATGGGACACTGCGTATATTACAGGGAATGGGACACTGCGCATGTTACAGGGAATGGGACACTGTGTATATTACAGGGAATGGGATACTGCCTATATTACAGGGAATGGGACACTGTGTATATTACAGGGAATGGGACACTGTGTATATTACAGGGAATGGGTTACTGCATACAAAACAGCGAATGGGGCACTGTGTATATTACAGGGAATGGGAATGGGATACTGTGTATATTACAGGGAATGGGAATGTGACACTGTGTATATTACAGGGAATGGGACACGGTGTAATTTACAAGTCATGGGACATGTGAATATTACAGGGAATGGAACACTGCGTACATTACAATGATTGGGACACTGCGAATATATTACATGGAATGGGATACTGCGCATATTACAGGGAATGGGAATGGGGCACAGTGAATATTACAGGAATGGGACACTGCGTATATTACAGGGAATGTGACACTGCGTATATTACAGGAAATGGGAATGCGATACTGTGTATATTAAAGAGAATAGGAATGGGACACTGCGTATATTACAGGGAATGGGACAGTGTGTATATTACAGGGAATGGGACACTGTGTATATTACACAGAATGGGACACTGTGTATATTACAGGGAATGGGACACTGCTTATATTACAGAGAATGGGACACTGTGTATATTACAGGGAATGGGACACTGCGTATATTACAGGGAATAGGACACTGCGTATATTACAGGGAATGGGACAGTGTGTATATTACAGGGAATGGGACACTGTGTATATTACACAGAATGGGACACTGTGTATATTACAGGGAATGGGACACTGTGTATATTACAGAGAATGGGACACTGTGTATATTACAGGGAATGGGACACTGCGTATATTACAGGGAATAGGACACTGCGTATATTACAGGGAATGGGACAGTGTGTATATTACAGGGAATGGGACACTGCTTATATTACAGAGAATGGGACACTGTGTATATTACAGGGAATGGGACACTGCGTATATTACAGGGAATAGGACACTGCGTATATAACAGGGAATGGGACACTGCGTATATTACAGCGAATGATACCCTATGTATATTACAGGGAATGGGACACTGCTTATATTACAGGAAATGGGACACTGTGTATATTACAGGGAATGAGACACTATTTATATTACAGGGAATGGGACACTGCATATATTACAGGGAATGGGACACTGCGTATATTACAGGGAATGGGAAACTGCGTATATTACAGGGAATGGGACACTGTATACAACAGGGAATGGGACACTGTGTATATTACAGGGAATGGGACACTGCGTACATTGCAGGGAATGGGACACTGCTTATATTACAGGGAATGGGACACTGTGTATATTACAGGGAATGGGACACTGTATATTACAGGGAATGGGACACTGTGTATATTGCAGGGAATCGGACACTGTATATTACAGGGAATGGGACACTGTGTATATTACAGGGAATGGGACACTGCGTATATTACACGGAATGGAACACTCTGTATATTACAGGGAATGGGACACTGTGTATATTACAGGGAATGGAACACTGCGTATATTACAGGGAATGGGTTACTGCATTTTTTTACAGCGAATGGGACAATGTGTATATTACAGGGAATGGGAATGGGACACGGTGTATATTACAGGGAATGGGAATGGGACACTGTGTATATTACAGGGAATGGGACACGGTGTAATTTACAGGTCATGGGATATGTGAATATTACAGGGAATGGAACCCTGCGTATATTACAATGATTGGGACACTGCGTATATATTACATGGAATGGGACACTGCGCATATTACAGGGAATGGGAATGGGGCACAGTGAATATTACAGGAATGGGACACTGCGTATATTACAGGGAATGTGACACTGCGTATATTACAGGGAATGGGAATGGGACACTGTGTATATTAAAGAGAATAGGAATGGGACACTGCGAATATTACAGGTCATGGGACACTGTGTATATTACAGGGAATGGGACACTGCCTATATTACAGGGAATGGGACACTGTGTATATTACAGGGAAAGGGACACTGTGTATATTACAGGGAATGGGACATTGTATATTACAGGGAATAGGACACTGTGTATATTACAGGGAATGGGACACTGCTTATATTACACGGAATGGGACACTGTGTATATTCCATGGAATGGGACACTGCATATATTACAGCGAATGATACACTATGTATATTACAGGGAATGGGACACTGTGTATATTACAGGGAATGGGACACTGCTTATATTACAGGGAATGGGAAACTGTGTATATTACAGGGAATGGGACACTGCATATATTACAGGGAATGGGACACTGTATATTACAGGGAATGGGACACTGTGTATATTACAGCGAGTGGGAGACTGCGTATATTACAGGGATTGGGACACCGCATATACAATACTGGGAATGGGACACTGCATATATTACAGGGAATGGGACACTGCCTATATTACAGGGAATGGGACACTGTGTATATTACAGGGAAAGGGACACTGTGTATATTACAGGGAATGGGACATTGTATATTACAGGGAATTGGATACTGTGTATATTACAAGGAATGGGTCACTGCGTATATTACACGGAATGGGACACTGCATATATTACAGGGAATAGGACACTGTGTATATTACAGGGAATGGGACACTGCTTATATTACACGGAATGGGACACTGTGTATATTCCATGGAATGGGACACTGCATATATTACAGCGAATGATACACTATGTATATTACAGGGAATGGGACACTGTGTATATTACAGGGAATGGGACACTGCTTATATTACAGGGAATGGGAAACTGTGTATATTACAGGGAATGGGACACTGCATATATTACAGGGAATGGGACACTGTATATTACAGGGAATGGGACACTGTGTATATTACAGCGAGTGGGAGACTGCGTATATTACAGGGATTGGGACACCGCATATACAATACTGGGAATGGGACACTGCATATATTACAGGGAATGGGACACTGCGTATATTACAGGAAATGGGACAGTGTGTATATTACATGGAATAGGACACTGCGTAGATTACAGGGAATGAGACACTGTTTAGATGACAGGGAATGGGACACTGTGTATATTACAGGGAATGGGACACTGCATATATTACAGGGAATGGGACACTGCGTTTATTACAGGGAATGGGACACTGCTTATATTACACGGAATGGGAAACTGCATATATTACAGGGAATGGGACACTGCGTATATTACAGGGAATGGGACACTGCGTTTATTACAGGGAATGGGACACTGTATACAACAGGGAATTGGGACACTGTGTATATTACAGGGAATGGGACACTGTATATTACAGGGAATGGGTTACTGTGTATATTGCAGGGAATGGGACACTGTGTATATTACACGGAATGGAACACTCTGTATATTACAGGGAATGGGACACTGTGTATATTACAGGGAATGGAACACTCTGTATATTACAGGGAATGGGACACTGTGTATATTACAGGGAATGGAACACTGCGTATATTACAGGGAATGGGACAGTGTGTATATTACATGGAATAGGACACTGCGTAGATTACAGGGAATGAGACACTGTTTAGATGACAGGGAATGGGACACTGTGTATATTACAGGGAATGGGACACTGCATATATTACAGGGAATGGGACACTGCGTTTATTACAGGGAATGGGACACTGCTTATATTACACGGAATGGGAAACTGCATATATTACAGGGAATGGGACACTGCGTATATTACAGGGAATGGGACACTGCGTTTATTACAGGGAATGGGACACTGTATACAACAGGGAATTGGGACACTGTGTATATTACAGGGAATGGGACACTGTATATTACAGGGAATGGGTTACTGTGTATATTGCAGGGAATGGGACACTGTGCATATTACACGGAATGGAACACTCTGTATATTACAGGGAATGGGACACTGTGTATATTACAGGGAATGGAACACTGCGTATATTACAGGGAATGGGTAACTGCATTTTTTTACAGCGAATGGGACAATGTGTATATTACAGGGAATGGGAATGGGACACGGTGTATATTACAGGGAATGGGACTCTGTGTTAATTACAGGGAATGGGACACGGTGTAATTTACAGGTCATGGGATATGTGAATATTACAGGGAATGGAACCCTGCGTATATTACAATGATTGGGACACTGCGTATATATTACATGGAATGAGACACTGCGCATATTACAGGGAATGGGAATGGGACACAGTGAATATTACAGGAATGGGACACTGTGTATATTACAGGGAATGTGACACTGCGTATATTACAGGGAATGGGACTGGGACACTGTGTATATTAAAGAGAATAGGAATGGGACACTGCGAATATTACAGGGAATGGGACACTGTGTATATTACAGTGAATGGGACACTGTGTATATTACAGGGAATGGGACATTGTATATTACAGGGAATGGCATACTGTGTATATTACAGGGAATGGGTCACTGCGTATATTACAGGGAATGGGACACTGCGTATATTACAGGGAATAGGACACTGTGTATATTACAGGGAATGGGACACTGCGTATATTACCGGGAATGGGACACTGTGTATATTACAGGAAATGGGACACTGCTTATATTACACGGAATGGGACACTGTGTATATTACATGGAATGGGACACTGCGTATATTACAGCGAATGATACACTATGTATATTACAGGGAATGGGACACTGCGTATATTACAGGGAATGGGACACTGCGCATATTACAGGGAATGGGACACTGTGTATATTACAGGGAATGGGATACTGCCTATATTACAGGGAATGGGACACTGTGTATATTACAGGGAATGGGACACTGTGTATATTACAGGGAATGGGTTACTGCATACAAAACAGGGAATGGGGCACTGTGTATATTACAGGGAATGGGAATGGGATACTGTGTATATTACAGGGAATGGGAATGGGACACTGTGTATATTACAGGGAATGGGACACGGTGTAATTTACAAGTCATGGGACATGTGAATATTACAGGGAATGGAACACTGCGTACATTACAATGATTGGGACACTGCGAATATATTACATGGAATGGGATACTGCGCATATTACAGGGAATGGGAATGGGGCACAGTGAATATTACAGGAATGGGACACTGCCTATATTACAGGGAATGGGACACTCTGTATATTACAGGGAATGGGACACTGCGTATATTACAGGGAATGGGACACTGCGCATGTTACAGGGAATGGGACACTGTGTATATTACAGGGAATGGGATACTGCCTATATTACAGGGAATGGGACACTGTGTATATTACAGGGAATGGGACACTGTGTATATTACAGGGAATGGGAATGGGATACTGTGTATATTACAGGGAATGGGACACGGTGTAATTTACAAGTCATGGGACATGTGAATATTACAGGGAATGGAACACTGCGTACATTACAATGATTGGGACACTGCGAATATATTACATGGAATGGGATACTGCGCATATTACAGGGAATGGGAATGGGGCACAGTGAATATTACAGGAATGGGACACTGCGTATATTACAGGGAATGTGACACTGCGTATATTACAGGAAATGGGAATGCGATACTGTGTATATTAAAGAGAATAGGAATGGGACACTGCGTATATTACAGGGAATGGGACAGTGTGTATATTACAGGGAATGGGACACTGTGTATATTACACAGAATGGGACACTGTGTATATTACAGGGAATGGGACACTGCTTATATTACAGAGAATGGGACACTGTGTATATTACAGGGAATGGGACACTGCGTATATTACAGGGAATAGGACACTGCGTATATTACAGGGAATGGGACAGTGTGTATATTACAGGGAATGGGACACTGTGTATATTACACAGAATGGGACACTGTGTATATTACAGGGAATGGGACACTGTGTATATTACAGAGAATGGGACACTGTGTATATTACAGGGAATGGGACACTGCGTATATTACAGGGAATAGGACACTGCGTATATTACAGGGAATGGGACAGTGTGTATATTACAGGGAATGGGACACTGCTTATATTACAGAGAATGGGACACTGTATATTACAGGGAATGGGACACTGCGTATATTACAGGGAATAGGACACTGCGTATATAACAGGGAATGGGACACTGCGTATATTACAGCGAATGATACCCTATGTATATTACAGGGAATGGGACACTGCTTATATTACAGGAAATGGGACACTGTGTATATTACAGGGAATGGGACACTGTGTATATTACAGGGAATGGGAGACTGCGTATATTACAGGGATTGGGACACTTCGTATACATTACTGGGAATGGGACACTGCATATATTACAGGTAATGGGACACTGCGTATATTACAGGAAATGGGACAGTGTGTATATTACATGGAATAGGACACTGCGTAGATTACAGGGAATGGGACACTGTGTATTTTACAGCGAGTGGGACACTGCATATATTACAGGGAATGGGACACTGCGTATATTACAGGGAATGAGACACTATTTATATTACAGGGAATGGGACACTGCATATATTACAGGGAATGGGACACTGCGTATATTACAGGGAATGGGACACTGCGTATATTACAGGGAATGGGACACTGTATACAACAGGGAATGGGACACTGTGTATATTACAGGGAATGGGACACTGCGTACATTGCAGGGAATGGGACACTGCTTATATTACAGGGAATGGGACACTGTGTATATTACAGGGAATGGGACACTGTATATTACAGGGAATGGGACACTGTGTATATTGCAGGGAATAGGACACTGTATATTACAGGGAATGGGACACTGTGTATATTACAGGGAATGGGACACTGCCTATATTACACGGAATGGAACACTCTGTATATTACAGGGAATGGGACACTGTGTATATTACAGGGAATGGAACACTGCGTATATTACAGGGAATGGGTTACTGCATTTTTTTACAGCGAATGGGACAATGTGTATATTACAGGGAACGGGAATGGGACACGGTGTATATTACAGGGAATGGGAATGGGACACTGTGTATATTACAGGGAATGGGACACGGTGTAATTTACAGGTCATGGGATATGTGAATATTACAGGGAATGGAACCCTGCGTATATTACAATGATTGGGACACTGCGTATATATTACATGGAATGGGACACTGCGCATATTACAGGGAATGGGAATGGGGCACAGTGAATATTACAGGAATGGGACACTGCGTATATTACAGGGAATGTGACACTGCGTATATTACAGGGAATGGGAATGGGACACTGTGTATATTAAAGAGAATAGGAATGGGACACTGCGAATATTACAGGTCATGGGACACTGTGTATATTACAGGGAATGGGACACTGCCTATATTACAGGGAATGGGACACTGTGTATAATACAGGGAAAGGGACACTGTGTATATTACAGGGAATGGGACATTGTATATTACAGGGAATAGGACACTGTGTATATTACAGGGAATGGGACACTGCTTATATTACACGGAATGGGACACTGTGCATATTCCATGGAATGGGACACTGCATATATTACAGCGAATGATACACTATGTATATTACAGGGAATGGGACACTGTGTATATTACAGGGAATGGGACACTGCTTATATTACAGGGAATGGGAAACTGTGTATATTACAGGGAATGGGACACTGCATATATTACAGGGAATGGGACACTGTATATTACAGGGAATGGGACACTGTGTATATTACAGCGAGTGGGAGACTGCGTATATTACAGGGATTGGGACACCGCATATACAATACTGGGAATGGGACACTGCATATATTACAGGGAATGGGACACTGCCTATATTACAGGGAATGGGACACTGTGTATATTACAGGGAAAGGGACACTGTGTATATTACAGGGAATGGGACATTGTATATTACAGGGAATGGGATACTGTGTATATTACAAGGAATGGGTCACTGCGTATATTACACGGAATGGGACACTGCATATATTACAGGGAATAGGACACTGTGTATATTACAGGGAATGGGACACTGCTTATATTACACGGAATGGGACACTGTGTATATTCCATGGAATGGGACACTGCATATATTACAGCGAATGATACACTATGTATATTACAGGGAATGGGACACTGTGTATATTACAGGGAATGGGACACTGCTTATATTACAGGGAATGGGAAACTGTGTATATTACAGGGAATGGGACACTGCATATATTACAGGGAATGGGACACTATATATTACAGGGAATGGGACACTGTGTATATTACAGCGAGTGGGAGACTGCGTATATTACAGGGATTGGGACACCGCATATACAATACTGGGAATGGGACACTGCATATATTACAGGGAATGGGACACTGCGTATATTACAGGAAATGGGACAGTGTGTATATTACATGGAATAGGACACTGCGTAGATTACAGGGAATGAGACACTGTTTAGATGACAGGGAATGGGACACTGTGTATATTACAGGGAATGGGACACTGCATATATTACAGGGAATGGGACACTGCATTTATTACAGGGAATGGGACACTGCTTATATTACACGGAATGGGAAACTGCATATATTACAGGGAATGGGACACTGCGTATATTACAGGGAATGGGACACTGCGTTTATTACAGGGAATGGGACACTGTATACAACAGGGAATTGGGACACTGTGTATATTACAGGGAATGGGACACTGTATATTACAGGGAATGGGTTACTGTGTATATTGCAGGGAATGGGACACTGTGTATATTACACGGAATGGAACTCTCTGTATATTACAGGGAATGGGACACTGTGTATATTACAGGGAATGGAACACTGCGTATATTACAGGGAATGGGTAACTGCATTTTTTTACAGCGAATGGGACAATGTGTATATTACAGGGAATGGGAATGGGACACGGTGTATATTACAGGGAATGGGACTCTGTGTTAATTACAGGGAATGGGACACGGTGTAATTTACAGGTCATGGGATATGTGAATATTACAGGGAATGGAACCCTGCGTATATTACAATGATTGGGACACTGCGTATATATTACATGGAATGAGACACTGCGCATATTACAGGGAATGGGAATGGGACACAGTGAATATTACAGGAATGGGACACTGCGTATATTACAGGGAATGTGACACTGCGTATATTACAGGGAATGGGACTGGGACACTGTGTATATTAAAGAGAATAGGAATGGGACACTGCGAATATTACAGGGAATGGGACACTGTGTATATTACAGTGAATGGGACACTGTGTATATTACAGGGAATGGGACATTGTATATTACAGGGAATGGCATACTGTGTATATTACAGGGAATGGGTCACTGCGTATATTACAGGGAATGGGACACTGCGTATATTACAGGGAATAGGACACTGTGTATATTACAGGGAATGGGACACTGCGTATATTACCGGGAATGGGACACTGTGTATATTACAGGAAATGGGACACTGCTTATATTACACGGAATGGGACACTGTGTATATTACATGGAGTGGGACACTGCGTATATTACAGCGAATGATACACTATGTATATTACAGGGAATGGGACACTGTGTATATTACAGGGAATGGGACACTGTTTATATTACAGGGAATGGGACACTGCATATATTACAGGGAATGGGACACTGTGTATATTACAGGGAATGGGACACTGTGTATATTACAGGGAATGGGAGACTGAGTATATTACAGGAATTGGGACACTGCGTATACATTACTGGGAATGGGACACTGCATATATTACAGGGAATGGGACACTGCGTATATTACAGGAAATGGGACAGTGTGTATATTACATGGAATAGGACACTGCGTAGATTACAGGGAATGAGACACTGTTTAGATGACAGGGAATGGGACACTTGTGTATTTTACAGGGAGTGGGACACTGCGTATATTACAGGGAATGAGACACTGTTTATATTACAGGGATTGGGACACTGCATATATTACATGGAATGGATCACTGCGTATATTACAGGGAATGGGACACTGCGTATATTACAGGGAATGGGACACTGTATACAACAGGGAATGGGACACTGTGTATATTACAGGGAATGGGACACTGTATATTACAGGGAATGGGACACTGTGTATATTGCAGGGAATGGGACACTGCGTATATTACAGGGAATGGGACACAGTGTATATTACAGGGAATGGGTTACTGTGTATATTACAGAGAATGGGACACTGTGTATATTACAGGGAATGGGACACTGCGTATATTACACGGAATGGAACACTCTGTATATTACAGGGAATGGAACACTGCATATATTACAGGGAATGGGTTACTGCATATATTACAGCGAATGGGACAATGTGTATATTACAGGGAATGGGAATGGGACACTGTGTATATTACAGGGAATGGGAATGGGACACTGTTTATATTACAGGGAATGGGACACTGTGTATATTACAGGGAATGGGACACTGTGTATATTCCAGGGAATGGAACACTGCATATAATACAGGGAATGGGATACTGTGTATATTACAGGGAATGGGACACTGCTTATATTACAGGGAATGGGTTACTGCATATATTACAGGGAATGGGAATGGGACACTGTGAATATTGCAGGGAATGGGACACTGTGTATATTACAGGTCATGGGACACTGTGAATATTACAGGGAATGGAACACTGCGTATATTACAGGGATTGGGACACTGCGTATATATTACATGGAATGGGACACTGCGTATATTACAGGGAATGGGAATGGGACACTGTGAATATTACAGGGAATGTGACACTGCGTATATCACAGGGAATGAGAATGGGACACTGCGTATATTACAGGAAATGGGACACTGCGTATACTACAGGGAATGGGAATGGGACACTGTGCATATTACAGGGAATAGGAATGAGACACTGCGTATATTACAGGGAATGGGACACTGCGTATATTACAGGGAATGGGAACGGGACACTGTGTATATTACAGGGAAAAGGAATGGGACACTACGAATATTACAGGTCATGGGACACTGCGTATATTACAGGGAATGGGACACTGTGTATATTACAGGGAATGGGATACTGTGTATATTACAGGGAATGGGAAACTGCGTATCTTACAGGGAATAGGACATTGTGTATATTGCAGGGAATGGGACACTGTGTATATTACAGGGAATGGGACACAGAGAATATGACAGGGAATGGGACACTGTGTATATTACAGGGAATGGGACACTGCGTATATTACAGGGAATGGGACACTGTGTATATTACAGGGAATGGCACACTGTGTATATTACGGGGAGTGGGACACTGCGCATATTACAGGGAATGGGACACTGTGTATATTACAGGGAATGGGACACTGTATATTACAGGGAATGGGACACTGTGTATATTACAGGTCATGGGAGACTGTGTATATTACAGGGAATGGGACACTGTGTGTATTACAGGGAATGGGACACTGTATATTACAGGGAATGGGACACTGTGTATATTACAGGTCATGGGAGACTGTGTATATTATAGGGAATGGGACGCTGAGTATATTACAGGGAATGGGACACTGTGTATATTACAGGGAATGGGACACTGTGTATATTACAGGTCATGGGAGACTGTGTATATTACAGGGAATGGGACACTGTGTATATTACAGGGAATGGGACACTGTGTATATTACAGGGAATGGGACACTGCGTATATTACAGGGAATGGGACACTGTGTATATTACAGGGAATGGGACACTGCCTATATTACAGGGAATGGGACACTGCGCATATTACAGGGAATGGGACACTGTGTATATTACAGGGAATGGGACACTGCGTATATTACAGGGAATGCGATACTGCGTCTATTACAAGGACTGGGACTCTGTGTATATTACTGGGAATGGGAATGCGACTCTGTGTATATCACAAGGATTGGGAATGGGACACTGTGAATATTACAGGGAATGGGAATGGGACACGGTGTGTATTACAGGGAACAGGAGTGGGATACTGCGAATATTACAGGGAATGGAACACTGCGTATATTACAGGGAATGGGACACTGTGTATATTACAGGGAATGGGATATTGTGTATATTACAGGGAATGGGAAATTGCGTATATTACAGGGAATGGGACACTGTGTATATTACAGGGAATGGAACACTGTGTATATTACAGGGAATGGGACACTGTGAATATTACAGGGAATGGGACACTGTGTATATTACAGGGAATGGGATACTGTGTATATTACAGGGAATGGGAAACTGCGTATATTACAGGGAATAGGACATTGTGTATATTGCAGGGAATGGGACACTGTGTATATTACAGGGAATGGGACACAGAGAATATGACAGGGAATGGGACACTGTGTATATTACAGGGAATGGGACACTGCGTATATTACAGGGAATGGGACACTGTGTATATTACAGGGAATGGGACACTGCCTATATTACAGGGAATGGGACACTGCGCATATTACAGGGAATGGGACACTGTGTATATTACAGGGAATGGGACACTGCGTATATTACAGGGAATGGGACACCGTGTATATTACAGGGAATGGGACACTGTGTATATTACGGGGAGTGGGACACTGCGCATATTACAGGGAATGGGACACTGTGTATATTACAGGGAATGGGACACTGTGTATATTACAGGGAATGGGACACGGTGTAATTTACAGGTCATGGGACATGTGAATATTACAGGGAATGGAACACTGCGTATATTACAATGATTGGGACACTGCATATATATTACATAGAATGGAACACTGCGCATATTACAGGGAATGTGAATGGGACACAGTGAATATTACAGGAATGGGACACTGCGTACATTACAGGGAATGTGAATGGGACACTGTGTATATTACAGGGAATGGGACACTGCGTATATAACAGGGAATGGGAGTGGGACACAGTGAATAATACAGAGATTGGTACACTGTGAATATTACAGGGAATGGGACACTGTGTATATTACAGGGAATGGGACACTGTATATTACAGGGATTGGGACACTGCGTATATATTACATGGAATGGGACACTGCGTATATTACAGGGAATGGGAATGGGACACTGTGAATATTACAGGGAATGTGACACTGCGTATATCACAGGGAATGAGAATGG
Organism: Squalus acanthias; assembly: GCA_030390025.1. Lineage (NCBI taxonomy): Eukaryota > Metazoa > Chordata > Chondrichthyes > Squaliformes > Squalidae > Squalus > Squalus acanthias. The sequence goes on from CM059450.1 coordinate 23,504,369, forward strand.
GACACTGCGTATATTACAGGAAATGGGACACTGCGTATACTACAGGGAATGGGAATGGGACACTGTGCATATTACAGGGAATAGGAATGAGACACTGCGCATATTACAGGGAATGGGACACTGTGTATATTACAGGGAATGGGACACTGTATATTACAGGGATTGGGACACTGCGTATATATTACATGGAATGGGACACTGCGTATATTACAGGGAATGGGAATGGGACACTGTGAATATTACAGGGAATGTGACACTGCGTATATCACAGGGAATGAGAATGGGACACTGCGTATATTACAGGAAATGGGACACTGCGTATACTACAGGGAATGGGAATGGGACACTGTGCATATTACAGGGAATAGGAATGAGACACTGCGTATATTACAGGGAATGGGACACTGCGTATATTACAGGGAATGGGAACGGGACACTGTGTATATTACAGGGAAAAGGAATGGGACACTACGAATATTACAGGTCATGGGACACTGCGTATATTACAGGGAATGGGACACTGTGTATATTACAGGGAATGGGTAACTGCGTATATTGCAGGGAATAGGAAACTGTGTATATTACAGGGAATGGGACACTGTGTATATCACAGGGAATGGGACACTGCGTATATTACAGGGAATGGGACACTGCGTATATTACACGGAATGGGACACCGCGTATATTACAGGGAATGCGATACTGCGTCTATTACAAGGACTGGGACACTGTGTATATTACTGGGAATGGGAATGCGACTCTGTGTATATCACAAGGATTGGGAATGGGACACTGTGAATATTACAGGGAATGGGAATGGGACACGGTGTGTATTACAGGGAACAGGAGTGGGATACTGCGAATATTACAGGGAATGGAACACTGTGTATATTACAGGGAATGGGACACTGTGTATATTACAGGGAATGGGATATTGTGTATATTACAGGGAATGGGAAACTGCGTATATTACAGGGAATGGGACACTGTGTATATTACAGGGAATGGAACACTGTGTATATTACAGGGAATGGGACACTGAGCATATCCGTTAACATCTATTTGCACAGTCAATTCATCCACCTTATTACGGATACTCCTTGCATTAAGACACAGAGCCTTTAGGCTTGTTTTATTAACATCCTTTGTCCTTTTAGACTTATGATTTAGTATGGCCCTTTGTGTTTCTTGCCTTTGTTTACTCGGCCTTCCCCTATTGTTTCTCACCCTTCTAACATTTGTTTCTGACTGCATTTTACTTCCCCCTGTTTCGCTACATATACACTGTGTATATTACAGGGAATGGGACACTGCCTATATTACAGGGAATGGGACACTGCGCATATTACAGGGAATGGGACACTGTGTATATTACAGGGAATGGGACACTGCGTATATTACAGGGAATGGGACACCGTGTATATTACAGGGAATGGGACACTGTGTATATTACGGGGAGTGGGACACTGCGCATATTACAGGGAATGGGACACTGTGTATATTACAGGGAATGGGACACTGTGTATATTACAGGGAATGGGACACGGTGTAATTTACAGGTCATGGGACATGTGAATATTACAGGGAATGGAACACTGCGTATATTACAATGATTGGGACACTGCGTATATATTACATAGAATGGAACACTGCGCATATTACAGGGAATGTGAATGGGACACAGTGAATATTACAGGAATGGGACACTGCGTACATTACAGGGAATGTGAATGGGACACTGTGTATATTACAGGGAATGGGACGCTGCGTATATAACAGGGAATGGGAGTGGGACACAGTGAATAATACAGAGATTGGTACACTGTGAATATTACAGGGAATGGGACACTGTGTATATTACACGGAATGGGACACTGTGTATATTACAGGTCATGGGACACTGTGAATATTACAGGGAATGGAACACTGCGTATATTACAGGGATTGGGAGACTGCGTATATATTACATGGAATGTGACACTGCGTATATCACAGGGAATGAGAATGGGACACTGCGTATATTACAGGAAATGGGACACTGCGTATACTACAGGGAATGGGAATGGGACACTGTACATATTACAGGGAATAGGAATGAGACACTGCGTATATTACAGGGAATGGGACACTGCGTATATTACAGGGAATGGGAACGGGACACTGTGTATATTACAGGGAAAAGGAATGGGACACTACGAATATTACAGGTCATGGGACACTGCGTATATTACCGGGAATGGGACACTGTCTATATTACAGGGAATGGGTTACTGCGTATATTGCAGGGAATAGGAAACTGTGTATATTACAGGGAATGGGACACTGTGTATATCACAGGGAATGGGACACTGCGTATATTACAGGGAATGGGACACTGCGTATATTACACGGAATGGGACACTGCGTATATTACAGGGAATGCGATACTGCGTCTATTACAAGGACTGGGACACTGTGTATATTACTGGGAATGGGAATGCGACTCTGTGTATATCACAAGGATTGGGAATGGGACACTGTGAATATTACAGGGAATGGGAATGGGACACGGTGTGTATTACAGGGAACAGGAGTGGGATACTGCGAATATTACAGGGAATGGAACACTGTGTATATTACAGGGAATGGGACACTGTGTATATTACAGGGAATGGGATATTGTGTAAATTACAGGGAATGGGAAACTGCGTATATTACAGGGAATAGGACATTGTGTATATTGCAGGGAATGGGACACTGTGTATATTACAGGGAATGGGACACTGTGTATATTACAGGGAATGGAACACTGTGTATATTACAGGGAATGGGACACTGTGTATATTACAGGGAATGGGATACTGTGTATATTACAGGGAATGGGAAACTGCGTATCTTACAGGGAATAGGACATTGTGTATATTGCAGGGAATGGGACACTGTGTATATTACAGGGAATGGGACACAGAGAATATGACAGGGAATGGGACACTGTGTATATTACAGTGAATGGGACACTGCGTATATTACAGGGAATGGGACACTGTGTATATTACAGGGAATGGCACACTGTGTATATTACGGGGAGTGGGACACTGCGCATATTACAGGGAATGGGACACTGTGTATATTACAGGGAATGGGACACTGTATATTACAGGGAATGGGACACTGTGTATATTACAGGTCATGGGAGACTGTGTATATTACAGGGAATGGGACACTGTGTATATTACAGGGAATGGGACACTGTGTATATTACAGGGAATGGGACACTGTGTATATTACAGGTCATGGGAGACTGTGTATATTATAGGGAATGGGACGCTGAGTATATTACAGGGAATGGGACACTGTGTATATTACAGGGAATGGGACACTGTGTATATTACAGGTCATGGGAGACTGTGTATATTACAGGGAATGGGACACTGTGCATATTACAGGGAATGGGACACTGTGTATATTACAGGGAATGGGACACTGCGTATATTACAGGGAATGGGACACTGTGTATATTACAGGGAATGGGACACTGCCTATATTACAGGGAATGGGACACTGCGCATATTACAGGGAATGGGACACTGTGTATATTACAGGGAATGGGACACTGCGTATATTACAGGGAATGGGACACCGTGTATATTACAGGGAATGGGACACTGTGTATATTACGGGGAGTGGGACACTGCGCATATTACAGGGAATGGGACACTGTGTATATTACAGGGAATGGGACACTGTGTATATTACAGGGAATGGGACACGGTTTAATTTACAGGTCATGGGACATGTGAATATTACAGGGAATGGAACACTGCGTATATTACAATGATTGGGACACTGCGTATATATTACATAGAATGGAACACTGCGCATATTACAGGGAATGTGAATGGGACACAGTGAATATTACAGGAATGGGACACTGCGTACATTACAGGGAATGTGAATGGGACACTGTGTATATTACAGGGAATGGGACACTGCGTATATAACAGGGAATGGGAGTGGGACACAGTGAATAATACAGAGATTGGTACACTGTGAATATTAAAGGGAATGGGACACTGTGTATATTACACGGAATGGGACACTGTGTATATCACAGGGAATATGAATGGGACACTGCGTATATTACAGGGAATGGGAATGGGACACTGTGAATATTACAGAGAATGGGATACTGTGAATATTACACGGAATGGGACACTGTGTATATTACAGGGAATGGGAATGGGCCACTGTGTATATTATAGGGAATAGGAATGTGACACTGCGAATATTACAGGTCATGGGACACTGTGCATATTACAGGGAATAGGACACTGTGTATATTACAGGGAATGGGACACTGTGTATATTACAGGTCATGGGACACTGTGAATATTACAGGGAATGGAACACTGCGTATATTACAGGGATTGGGACACTGCGTATATATTACATGGAATGGGACACTGCGTATATTACAGGGAATGGGAATGGGACACTGTGAATATTACAGGGAATGTGACACTGCGTATATCACAGGGAATGAGAATGGGACACTGCGTATATTACAGGAAATGGGACACTGCGTATACTACAGGGAATGGGAATGGGACACTGTGCATATTACAGGGAATAGGAATGAGACACTGCGTATATTACAGGGAATGGGACACTGCGTATATTACAGGGAATGGGAACGGGACACTGTGTATATTACAGGGAAAAGGAATGGGACACTACGAATATTACAGGTCATGGGACACTGCGTATATTACAGGGAATGGGACACTGTGTATATTACAGGGAATGGGTTACTGCGTATATTGCAGGGAATAGGAAACTGTGTATATTACAGGGAATGGGACACTGTGTATATCACAGGGGATGGGACACTGCGTATATTACAGGGAATGGGACACTGCGTATATTACACGGAATGGGACACCGCGTATATTACAGGGAATGCGATACTGCGTCTATTACAAGGACTGGGACACTGTGTATATTACAGGGAATGGGACACTGTGTATATTACAGGTCATGGGAGGCTGTGTATATTACAGGGAATGGGACACTGTGTATATTACAGGGAATGGGACACTGTGTATATTACAGGGAATGGGACACTGTGTATATTACAGGGAATGGGACACTGTGTATATTACAGGGAATGGGACACTGCCTATATTACAGGGAATGGGACACTGCGCATATTACAGGGAATGGGACACTGCGTATATTACAGGGAATGGGACACTGCGTATATTACAGGGAATGGGACACCATGTATATTACAGGGAATGGGACACTGTGTATATTACGGGGAGTGGGACACTGCGCATATTACAGGGAATGGGACACTGTGTATATTACAGGGAATGGGACACTGTGTATATTACAGGGAATGGGAGGCTGTGTATATTACAGGGAATGGGACACTGTGTATATTACAGGGAATGGGACACTGTGTATATTACAGGGAATGGGACACTGTGTATATTACAGGGAATGGGACACTGTGTATATTACAGGGAATGGGACACTGCCTATATTACAGGGAATGGGACACTGCGCATATTACAGGGAATGGGACACTGCGTATATTACAGGGAATGGGACACTGCGTATATTACAGGGAATGGGACACCATGTATATTACAGGGAATGGGACACTGTGTATATTACGGGGAGTGGGACACTGCGCATATTACAGGGAATGGGACACTGTGTATATTACAGGGAATGGGACACTGTGTATATTACAGGGAATGGGACACTGTGTATATTACAGGGAATGGGACACGGTGTAATTTACAGGTCATGGGTCATGTGAATATTACAGGGAATGGAACACTGCGTATATTACAATGATTGGGACACTGCCTATATATATTACATAGAATGGAACACTGCGCATATTACAGGGAATGTGAATGGGACACAGTGAATATTACAGGAATGGGACACTGCGTACATTACAGGGAATGTGAATGGGACACTGTGTATATTACAGGGAATGGGACACTGCGTATATAACAGGGAATGGGAGTGGGACACAGTGAATAATACAGAGATTGGTACACTGTGAATATTACAGGGAATGGGACACTGTGTATATTACACGGAATGGGACACTGTGTATATCACAGGGAATATGAATGGGACACTGCGTATATTACAGGGAATGGGAATGGGACACTGTGAATATTACAGAGAATGGGATACTGTGAATATTACACGGAATGGGACATTGTGTATATTACAGGGAATGGGAATGGGCCACTGTGTATATTATAGGGAATAGGAATGTGACACTGCGAATATTACAGGGAATGGGACACTGTGTATATTACAGGGAATGGGACACTGTGCATATTACAGGGAATAGGACACTGTGTATATTACAGAGAATGGGACACTGTTTATATTACTGGTCATGGGACACTGTGTATATTATAGGGAATGGGACACTGTGTATATTACAGAGAATGGGACACTGTTTATATTACTGGTCATGGGACACTGTGTATATTATAGGGAATGGGACACTGTGTATATTACAGGGAATGGGACACTGCGTATATTACAGGGAGTGGGACACTGCCTAAATTACAGGAAATGGGACACTGCGTATATCACAGGGAATGGGACACTGCGAATATTACAGGGAATGGGACACTGTGTATATTACAGGGAATGGGACACTACGTATATTACAGGGAATGGGACACTGCCTATATTACAGGGAATGAGACACTGTGTATATTACAGGGAATGGGACATTGTATATTACAGGGAATGGGATACTGTGTATATTACAGAGAATGGGAAACTGCGTATATTACAGGGAATAGGACATTGTGTATATTGCAGGGAATGGGACACTGTGTATATTACAGGGAATGGGACACAGAGAATATGACAGGGAATGGGACACTGTGTATATTACAGGGAATGGGACACTGCGTATATTACAGGGAATGGGACACTGTGTATATTACAGGGAATGGGACACTGTGTATATTACGGGGAGTGGGACACTGCGCATATTACAGGGAATGGGACACTGTGTATATTACAGGGAATGGCACACTGTATATTACAGTGAATGGGACACTGTGTACATTACAGGTCATGGGAGACTGTGTATATTACAGGGAATGGGACACTGTGTATATTACAGGGAATGGGACACTGTGTATATTACAGGGAATGGGACACTGTGTATATTACAGGTCATGGGAGTCTGTGTATATTATAGGGAATGGGACACTGTGTATATTACAGGGAATGGGACACTGTGTATATTACAGGGAATGGGACACTGTGTATATTACATGTCATGGGAGACTGTGTATATTACAGGGAATGGGACACTGTGTATATTACAGGGAATGGGACACTGCGTATATTACAGGGAATGGGACACTGTGTATATTACAGGGAATGGGACACTGTGTATATTACAGGGAATGGGACACTGCCTATATTACAGGGAATGGGACACTGCGCATATTACAGGGAATGGGACACTGTGTATATTACAGGGAATGGGACACTGCGTATATTACAGGGAATGGGACACCGTGTATATTACAGGGAATGGGACACTGTGTATATTACGGGGAGTGGGACACTGCGCATATTACAGGGAATGGGACACTGTGTATATTACAGGGAATGGGACACTGTGTATATTACAGGGAATGGGACACTGTGTATATTACAGGGAATGGGACACGGTGTAATTTACAGGTCATGGGACATGTGAATATTACAGGGAATGGAACACTGCGTATATTACAATGATTGGGACACTGCGTATATATTACATAGAATGGAACACTGCGCATATTTCAGGGAATGTGAATGGGACACAGTGAATATTACAGGAATGGGACACTGCGTACATTACAGGGAATGTGAATGGGACACTGTGTATATTACAGGGAATGGGACACTGCGTATATAACAGGGAATGGGAGTGGGACACAGTGAATAATACAGAGATTGGTACACTGTGAATATTACAGGGAATGGGACACTGTATATTACACGGAATGGGACACTGTGTATATCACAGGGAATATGAATGGGACACTGCGTATATTACAGGGAATGGGAATGGGACACTGTGAATATTACAGAGAATGGGATACTGTGAATATTACACGGAATGGGACACTGTGTATATTACAGGGAATGGGAATGGGCCACTGTGTATATTATAGGGAATAGGAATGTGACACTGCGAATATTACAGGGAATGGGACACTGTGTATATTACAGGGAATGGGACACTGTGCATATTACAGGGAATAGGACACTGTGTATATTACAGAGAATGGGACACTGTTTATATTACTGGTCATGGGACACTGTGTATATTATAGGGAATGGGACACTGTGTATATTACAGAGAATGGGACACTGTTTATATTACGGGGAGTGGGACACTGCGCATATTACAGGGAATGGGACACTGTGTATATTACAGGGAATGGGACACTGCGTATATTACAGGGAGTGGGACACTGCCTAAATTACAGGAAATGGGACACTGCGTATATCACAGGGAATGGGACACTGCGAATATTACAGGGAATGGGACACTGTGTATATTACAGGGAATGGGACACTACGTATATTACAGGGAATGGGACACTGCCTATATTACAGGAAATGAGACACTGTGTATATTACAGGGAATGGGACATTGTATATTACAGGGAATGGGACACTGTGTATATTACAGGGAATGGGTTACTGCATACATTACAGGGAATGGGGCACTGTGTATATTACAGGGAATGGGAATGGGATACTGTGTATATTACAGGGAATGGGAATGGGACACTGTGTATATTACAGGGAATGGGACACGGTTTAATTTACAAGTCATGGGACATGTGAATATTACAGGGAATGGAACACTGCGTATCTTACAATGATTGGGACACTGCGAATATATTACATGGAATGGGACACTGCGCATATTACAGGGAATGGGAATGGGGCACAGTGAATATTACAGGAATGGGACACTGCGTTTATTACAGGGAATGTGACACTGCGTGTATTACAGGAAATGGGAATGGGACACTGTGTATATTAAAGAGAATAGGAATGGGACACTGTGTATATTACAGGGAATGGGACAGTGTGTATATTACAGGGAATGGGACACTGTGTATATTACACGGAATGGGACACTGTGTATATTACAGGGAATGGGACACTGTGTATATTACAGGGAATGGGACACTGTGTATATTACAGGGAATGGGTCACTGCGTATATTACAGGGAATGGGACACTGCGTATATTACAGGGAATGGGACACTGTGTATATTACAGGGAATGGGACACTGCCTATATTACAGGGAATGGGACACTGTGTATATTACAGGGAATGGGACACTGTGTATAATACAGGGAATGGGACATTGTATATTACAGGGAATGGGACACTGCGTATATTACAGGAAATGGGACACTGCTTATATTACACGGAATGGGACACTGCTTATATTACAGGGAATGGGACACTGTGTATATTACAGGGAATGGGACACTGCATATATTACAGAGAATGGGACACTGTGTATATTACAGGCAATGGGACACTGCGAATATTACAGGTCATGGGACGCTGTGTATATTACAGGGAATGGGACACTGTGTATATTACAGGGAATGGGACACTGCGTATATTACAGGGAGTGGGACACTGCCTACATTACAGGGAATGGGACACTGTGGGGTAGAAATTAGGTCGCGCCCCATTTGGGGCGCAAATATCGTCCGGACGCAAATATTAGCGCCTGGCGCTAATTATCGGCACTGACAGGAAACTTCACTTTTACCGCCCCGGGAGGTGAGTGGAGCGCTAAAGCAGGCGCTGCACACCTCTCTTAAGGCGCAAAGGCCGAGCAGTGAGGCGCTAACTCGGAGCGCTGGCGAAGCTCATGTAATGTCAGTCAGCAATGGAACACACACACAATGGCACGGGCCAGTTCTTAAAGGGGATGGTTAATCTTGCTTTCCATCCACATCCTGTTCATTGCTGCCTTGAATCTCGGCCTGGAGAGACTTGCACATCAAATGTGCTGGAAAGAACAATGGAGAGCACCAGGCAAAGAGCTCAGAGTGCAGCTCCCACGGTCTCTGCTAAATCGATACAAGGAATGGCAAATCAAAATGAACCTGCAAAGTGCTGCTCAGTACCCAAAACTCCTTCACACAACGTTGAATCTCTCCAGAAGTCTCTCCCTCTCTCTCTCAGAATGCGTAGTTCAAAAATGCCACCAACAATAAAAGACAGGAAGAGGCCCCCTTTAAATAGCGCCCCCCCCAGCCCCACAGCGATTGATAGCGTTCCAGTCTTCTGGTCGTTGGAAGCGCCAGGCGGTAAGGCAGGGGGCGCCACTCAATTTCCGCTGCGGGGCGCCCCAAGGGCGTTGCACCATGGAATGACGTCACAATCTGCGCGCGCAGGTGGTCGCAGCGGTAAGTTTTAGCGCCGCCGCACAATCTCAAGTTAAGTTCTCGAGCGGCGCAAACATCGCTGCGCCCGGGCGTTAGCGGCTTTGCGCCCCATTAGCGCCCTCTTAAGGCGCTAACGGGTGGCGCAACCAAGTGAATTTTTACCCCTGTGTATATTACAGGAAATGGGACACTGCGTATATTACAGGGAATGGGACACTGTGTATATTACAGGGAATGGGATACTGCCTATATTACAGGGAATGGGACACTGTGAATATTACAGGGATTGGGACAGTGTATATTACAGGGAATGGGACATTGTATATTACAGGGAATGGGACACTGTGTATATTACAGGGAATGGGTTACTGCATACAAAACAGGGAATGGGCAACTGTGTATATTACAGGGAATGGGAATGGGATACTGTGTATATTACAGGGAATGGGAATGGGACACTGTGTATATTACAGGGAATGGGACACGGTGTAATTTCCAAGTCATGGGACATGTGAATATTACAGGGAATGGAACACTGCGTATATTACAATGATTGGGACACTGCGAATATATTACATGGAATGGGATACTGCGCATACTACAGGGAATGGGAATGGGGCACAGTGAATATTACAGGAATGGGACACTGCGTATATTACAGGGAATGTGACACTGCGTATATTACAGGAAATGGGAATGCGACACTGTGTATATTAAAGAGAATAGGAATGGGACACTGCGTATATTACAGGGAATGGGACAGTGTGTATATTACAGGGAATGGGACACTGTGTATATTACACAGAATGGGACACTGTGTATATTACAGGGAATGGGACACTGCTTATATTACAGAGAATGGGACACTGTGTATATTACAGGGAATGGGACACTGCGTATATTGCAGGGAATAGGACACTGCGTATATAACAGGGAATGGGACACTGCGTATATTACAGCGAATGATACCCTATGTATATTACAGGGAATGGGACACTGTGTATATTACAGGGAATGGGACACTGCTTATATTACAGGAAATGGGACACTGTGTATATTACAGGGAATGGGACACTGTGTATATTACAGGGAATGGGAGACTGCGTATATTACAGGGATTGGGACACTGCGTATACATTACTGGGAATGGGACACTGCATATATTACAGGGAATGGGAGACTGCGTATATTACAGGGATTGGGACACTGCGTATACATTACTGGGAATGGGACACTGCATATATTACAGGGAATGGGACACTGCGTATATTACAGGAAATGGGACAGTGTGTATATTACATGGAATAGGACACTGCGTAGATTACAGGGAATGAGATACTGTTTAGATGACAGAGAATGGGACACTGTGGGGTAAAAATTGAGTCGCGCCCCATTTGGGGCGCTAACCTCGCCGGGGCGCGACTTTTAGCGCCCCGAAAAAATTAGCGGCCCCGCGCCGGAACTTCAGTGGTTGCGCCCCAAGAGGGAAGCGGGGCGCAACTGGAAGCAGCCCGCATCCCTCTTGGGGCGCTGCGAGTGAATATCCTGGCGCTACGTGCCGCAGCGCCACGCGCTGCGGCACGTCGCGCCACGGTATTGCTGGCCTTCCTCCCCTTCTTAAAGGGGAGGGACCCTGCGCAGCGCGAACCGGGGCCCAGCTGGGCCCCCAGGGATCGGGAGTGCCGGCAAAAGAGCCCGGCACTCAAGAGAAGTGCCGGGCTCTTGGAGCGCAGCTGGCACTTCACGGTGGGGGGGCTTCACGGGGGCCGGGGGCAGGTGCTGGCAGGCGGCCAGCAACAAAAATGGCCGCCTGCCACCTCCGCTTTAAATATCGCCGCCCCGGCCGCACGTACGCCTCCCTGAACCCGTCGGACATAGCGTCTGGCGGTAAATCAGGGGGCGCGACTGAAGATCACGGCCGGGGCGCGAGCGGGGTGCTGCGCACGGCGATGACGTCATCGCCGGCGGCGCAGCGCCACAGGGCGCTACCGGCTGCCGCCGCCGCTAACCTCCCACTAAATTTTTCGGGAGGCGTGGGCGGCGCTGCGCCCGGGCGTTAGCTGCTTTACGCCCCATTAGCGCCCTCTTAAGGCGCTAACGGGAGGCGCAAGCAGCTGAATTTTTCCCCCTGTGTATTTTACAGCGAGTGGGACACTGCGTATATTACAGGGAATGAGACACTGTTTATATTACAGGGAATGGGACACTGCATATATTACAGGGAATGGGACACTGCGTATATTACAGGGAATGAGACACTGTTTATATTACAGGGAATGGGACACTGCATATATTACAGGGAGTGGGACACTGCGTATATTACAGGGAATGAGACACTGTTTATATTACAGGGAATGGGACACTGCATATATTACAGGGAATGGGACACTGCGTATATTACAGGGAATGGGACACTGTATACAACAGGGAATGGGACACTCTGTATATTACAGGGAATGGGACGCTGTATATTACGGGGAATGGGACACTGTGTATATTACAGGGAATGGGACACTGCGTATATTACAGGGAATGAGACACTATTTATATTACAGGGAATGGGACACTGCATATATTACAGGGAATGGGACACTGCGTATATTACAGGGAATGGGACACTGCATATATTACAGGGAATGGGACACTGCGTATATTACAGGGAATGGGACACTGTATACAACAGGGAATGGGACACTCTGTATATTACAGGGAATGGGACACTGTATATTACGGGGAATGGGACACTGTGTATATTACAGGGAATGGGACACTGTGTATATTACAGGGAATGGGTTACTGTGTATATTACAGGGAATGGGACACTGTGTATATTACAGGGAATGGGACACTGCGTATATTACACGGAATGGAACACTCTGTATATTACAGGGAATGGGACACTGTGTATATTACAGGGAATGGAACACTGCGTATATTACAGGGAATGGGTTACTGCATTTTATTACAGCGAATGGGACAATGTGTATATTACAGGGAATGCGAATGGGACACGGTGTATATTACAGGGAATGGGAATGGGAGACTGTGTATATTACAGGGAATGGGACACGGTGTAATTTACAGGTCATGGGAATGGGAGACTGTGAATATTACAGGGAATGGAACCCTGCGTATATTACAATGATTGGGACACTGCGTATATATTACATGGAATGGGACACTGCGCATATTACAGGGAATGGGAATGGGGCACAGTGAATATTACAGGAATGGGACACTGCATATATTACAGGGAATGTGACACTGCGTATATTACAGGGAATGGGAATGGGACACTGTGTATATTAAAGAGAATAGGAATGGGACACTGCGAATATTACAGGTCATGCACACTGTGTATATTACAGGGAATGGGACACTGCCTATAATACAGGGAATGGGACACTGTGTATATTACAGGGAAAGGGACACTGTGTATATTACAGGGAATGGGACATTGTATATGACAGGGAATGGGATACTGTGTATATTACAGGGAATGGGTCACTGCGTATATTACAGGGAATGGGACACTGCATATATTACAGGGAATAGGACACTGTGTATATTACAGGGAATGGGACACTGCGTATATTACCGGGAATGGGACACTGTGTATATTACAGGAAATGGGACACTGCATATATTACAGCGAATGATACACTATGTATATTACAGGGAATGGGACAATGTGTATATTACAGGGAATGGGACACTGCTTATATTACAGGGAATGGGAAACTGTGTATATTACAGGGAATGGGACACTGCATATATTACAGGGAATGGGACACTGTATATTACAGGGAATGGGACACTGTGTATATTACAGGGAATGGGACACTGCGTTTATTACAGGGAATGGGACACTGTATACAACAGGGAATTGGGACACTGTGTATATTACAGGCAATGGGACACTGTATATTACAGGGAATGGGTTACTGTGTATATTGCAGGGAATGGGACACTGCGTATATTACACGGAATGGAACTCTCTGTATATTACAAGGAATGGGACACTGTGTATATTACAGGGAATGGAACACTGCGTATATTACACGGAATGGGTTACTGCATTTTTTTACAGCGAATGGGACAATGTGTATATTACAAGGAATGGGAATGGGACACAGTGTATATTACAGGGAATGGGACTCTGTGTAAATTACAGGGAATGGGACACGGTGTAATTTACAGGTCATGGGATATGTGAATATTACAGGGAATGGAACCCTGCGTATATTACAATGATTGGGACACTGCGTATATATTACATGGAATGAGACACTGCGCATATTACAGGGAATGGGAATGGGACACAGTGAATATTACAGGAATGGGACACTGCGTATATTACAGGGAATGTGACACTGCGTATATTACAGGGAATGGGAATGGGACACTGTGTATATTAAAGAGAATAGGAATGGGACACTGCGAATATTACAGGGAATGGGACACTGTGTATATTACAGGGAATGGGACACTGTGTATATTACAGGGAATGGGACACTGTGTATATTACAGGGAATGGGACATTGTATATTACAGGGAATGGGATACTGTGTATATTACAGGGAATGGGTCACTGCGTATATTACAGGGAATGGGACACTGCGTATATTACAGGGAATAGGACACTGTGTATATTACAGGGAATGGGACACTGTGTATATTACAGGGAAAAGGAATGGGACACTACGAATATTACAGGTCATGGGACACTGCGTATATTACAGGGAATGGGACACTGTGTATATTACAGGGAATGGGACACTGTGTATATTACAGGGAATGGGACACTGCTTATATTACAGGGAATGGGACACTGTGTATATTACAGGTCATGGGACACTGTGTCTATTTCAGGGAATGGGACACTCTGAATATTACAGGGAATGTGACACTGCGTATATCACAGGGAATGAGAATGGGACACTGCGTATATTACAGGAAATGGGACACTGCGTATACTACAGGGAATGGGAATGGGACACTGTGCATATTACAGGGAATAGGAATGGGACACTGCGTATATTACAGGGAATGGGACACTGCGTATATTACAGGGAATGGGAATGGGACACTGTGTATATTACAGGGAAAAGGAATGGGACACTACGAATATTACAGGTCATGGGACACTGCGTATATTACAGGGAATGGGACACTGCGTATATTACAGGGAATAGGACACTGTGTATATTACAGGGAATGGGACACTGTGTATATTACAGGGAATGGGAGACTGCGTATATTACAGGGATTGGGACACTGCGTATACATTACTGGGAATGGGACACTGCAAATATTACAGGGAATGGGACACTGCATATATTACAGGGAATGGGACACTGTGTATTTTACAGGGAATGGGACACTGTGTATATTACAGGGAATGGGACACTGTATACAACAGGGAATGGGACACTGTGTATATTACAGGGAATGGGACACTGTATATTACAGGGAATGGGACACTGTGTATATTGCAGGGAATGGGTTACTGTGTATATTACAGAGAATGGGACACTGTGTATATTACAGGGAATGGGACACTGCGTATATTACACGGAATGGAACACTCTGTGTATTACAGGGAATGGAACACTGCATATATTACAGCGAATGGGACAATGTGTATATTACAGGGAATGGGAATGGGACACTGAGTATATTACAGGGAATGGGAATGGGACACTGTGTATATTACAGGGAATGGGACACTGTGTATATTACAGGGAATGGGACACTGTGTATATTACAGGGAATGGAACACTGCATATATTACAGGGAATGGGATACTGTGTATATTACAGGGAATGGGACACTGCTTATATTACAGGGAATGGGTTACTGCATATATTACAGGGAATGGGAATGGGACACTGTGAATATTGCAGGGAATGGGACACTGTGTATATTACAGGTCATGGGACACTGTGAATATTACAGGGAATGGAACACTGCGTATATTACAGGGATTGGGACACTGCGTATATATTACATGGAATGGGACACTGCGTATATTACAGGGAATGGGAATGGGACACTGTGAATATTACAGGGAATGTGACACTGCGTGTATCACAGGGAATGAGAATGGGACACTGCGTTTATTACAGGAAATGGGACACTGCGTATACTACAGGGAATGGGAATGGGACACTGTGCATATTACAGGGAATAGGAATGGGACACTGCGTATATTACAGGGAATGGGACACTGCGTATATTACAGGGAATAGGACACTGTGTATATTACAGGGAATGGGACACTGTGTATATTACAGGGAATGGGAGACTGCGTATATTACAGGGATTGGGACACTGCGTATACATTACTGGGAATGGGACACTGCATGGCACCATGACTGGCTCTGTTGCAAAGAAGGGAGGGAAAAAGAGTGGCAGGGCTATAGTAATAGGGGATTCGATTGTAAGGGGAATAGATAGGAGTTTCTGTGGTCGCGACCGAGACTCCAGGATGGTAATTTGCCTCCCTGGTGCAAGGGTCAAGGATGTCTCGGCGCGGGTGCAGAACATTCTGGAGGGGGAGGGGGAACAGCCAGTTGTCGTGATACATGTTGGTACCAACGACGTAGCTAAAAAAAGGGAAGAGGTCCTACAAGTAGAATTTAGGGAGTTAGGAGCCAAGCTAAAAAGTAGGACCTCGAAGGTAGTAATCTCTGGATTACTACCAGTGCCACGTGCTAGTAAGAGTACAGAGAACAGGATAGTTAGGCTAAATACGTGGCTTGAGCAGTGGTGTAAGAGGGAGGGTTTTAAATTTTTGAGGCATTGGGACCAGTTTTGTGGTAGGTGTGACCTATACAAAAGGGACGGTCTACACCTGTGCAAAGATGGAACTGAGGTTCTCGGGGTAAATTTTGATAAAGCAGTTCGGGAGCATTTAAACTAGTATGGCAGGGGGCTAGAAACCCATGTAGTGAAATAGAGGAAAGTGAAAGGCAGACAGAAATAAATGGTAAAAAGGAGAGGAACAAAAAACAAAGGGCCAAACTAATTCATAAAAAATGTGAGCATAAAAAAAGCCTGAGGGTTTTATACCTTAATGCGAGAAGCATCAGGAACAAGGTAGATGAATTAGCTGTGGAAATAGAGGTTAATAATTATGATCTAATTGGGATTACGGAAACATGGTTGCAGGGTGAGCAGGGCTGGGAGCTTAACATACAGGGGTATTCAGTATTTAGGAAGGATCGACAAAAAAGAAAGGGAGGAGGGGTAGCATTGCTGGTAAAAGAGGGGATAAATGCAATTGAAAGGAAGGATATTAACTCAGTTAATACAGAATCTATATGGGTGGAGCTAAGAAATAGCGAGGGGCGAAAAACATTAATAGGAGTGGTATATAGGCCTCCAAATAGTAAAATAGAGGTTGGGGAGGGCATCACGAGGGAAATTAGAGAAGCGTGCAATAAGAGCACAGCTGTCATCATAGGTGACTTTAACTTACATATAGATTGGACTAGCCTAATCAGTAAAAATAATGAGGAGGAGGAATTCCTTGAGTGTTTAAGGGATGGTTATCTGGATCAATATGTCGAGGAACCAACTCGGGAACAGGCTATATTGGACTGGGTACTGTGCAATGAGAAGGGACTAATTAGTAATCTTGTTGTACGGGGACCCTTGGGTCAGAGCGATCATAACATGATCGATTTCTCACTCGAAATGGAGAGCGAAGAAATTGACTCAGAGACTCAGGTCCTGAATTTAAACAAGGGGAATTATGATGCCATTAGACGGGAACTGAGTAGGTCTGATTGGACAACGTTCCTGGGAGGACTGGAGGTAGATAAACAATGGCAAGCATTTAAAGATAGAATGACAAAATTGCAAAAATTGTTTATACCAATCTGGCATAAAAGGAAATCTAAAAAGGTGACTCAACCGTGGATAACAGGGGAAATTAGAGACAGCATAAAATCCAAAGATAGGGCGTATAAAATAGCCAAAAAACGCGCCAGAGTGGAAGATTGGGAACAGTTTAAGATAGAGCAAAGGAGGGCAAAGGGCTTAATCAAGAAGGGCAAAATAGCTTACGAAAGCAAGCTGGCGGAAAATATAAAAACTAACTCCAAAAGCTTTTATAAGTATATCAAGAGGAAAAGACTGGTGAAAACCAAAGTTGGTCCATTGCAGTCAGATACGGGGGAATATATAATGGGAAATAAGGAAATGGCAGACCAACTAAATGCATACTTTGGGTCAGTCTTTACGAAGGAAGACACAAAAAACCTCCCTGGGATATCGGGAAAAATAGGGACATTGGCAAAGGAGGAACTGACGCAAATCAATATCTCTAAGGATATGGTGTTAAGGAAGCTAAAGGGATTGAAGGCGGACAAATCCCCAGGGCCTGATAACATGCATCCTAGGGTACTGAAGGAGGTGGCCCTAGAGATAGCGGATGCACTAAGCATGATTTTTCAGAATTCATTAGACTCGGGAACAGTGCCCATGGATTGGAGGGTAGCTAACGTTACCCCACTATTCAAAAAGGGGGGTAGGGAAAAAGCAGGTAATTACAGACCTGTAAGCCTTACATCAGTTGTGGGCAAAATGCTGGAGTCCATCATTAAGGATGAAATAGCCGAGCACTTAGCAAATGGGGACAGGATAGGACAGAGTCAACATGGATTTACAAAGGGTAAATCGTGCTTGACTAATCTATTGGAATTTTTTGAGGGAGTAACTGGTAAAATAGATGGGGGAGAGCCAGTAGATGTGGTGTACCTGGACTTCCAAAAGGCCTTCGATAAGGTCCCACATAAAAGATTAGCATGGAAAATTGAAGCTCATGGGATAAAGGGGAAAGTATTGACGTGGATAGAGAACTGGCTGTCAGATAGAAAACAGAGAGTTGGAATAAACGGCTCATTTTCTGAATGGCAGGCAGTAACAAGTGGGGTACCACAGGGATCTGTCCTGGGTCCCCAGCTGTTCACAATTTATATTAATGACCTGGATCAGGGAGTCGAATGCAGCATTTCCAAATTTGCAGACGACACTAAACTAGGAGGGGGGGTGGGCTCAGAGGAGGAGACCAGGAAGCTCCAGAGCGATTTGGACAGACTGGGTGATTGGGCGGATAAATGGCAGATGCACTATAATGTGGACAAGTGCGAAGTTATCCACCTTGGGTGCAGGAACGGGAGGGCAAATTATTATTTAAATGGCAATAAATTGGGAGAGGGGGAAGTACAGAGAGACCTGGGTGTTCTTGTACACCAGTCACTGAAGGCGAGCATGCAGGTGCAACAGGCGGTCAAGAAGGCAAACGGTATGCTGGCCTTCATAGCAAAAGGGTTGGAATACAGGAACAGGGATACCTTGCTGCAGCTGTACAGGGCACTGGTGAGACCACACCTCGAGTACTGTGTACAGTTTTGGTCGCCTCATCTGAGGAAAGATGTTCTTGCCATGGAGGGGGTGCAGCGGCGATTCACCAGGCTGATACCAGGAATGGCGGGATTGACCTATGAGGAGAGACTATGTAGTTTAGGGATGTACACACTGGAGTTTAGAAGATTGAGAGGGGACCTCATAGAAGTGTATAAAATTCTGACAGGTCTAGACAGATTAGATGCAGAAGGAATGTTTCCCTTGGCGGGTGAGAACAGAACTAGAGGACATAATTTAAGGATAAGGGCTAAACCATTTAGGACAGAAATGAGGGGGAATTTCTTCACTCAGAGAGTGGTGAACCTGTGGAACTCATTGCCACAGAGGGCAGTGTACGCCAGCTCATTAAATATATTTAAGAGGGAATTAGATATATTTCTACAGGCAAAAGGGGTTAAGGGTTACGGAGAGAAGGCGGGGACGGGATACTGAATTGAAGGATCAGCCATGATCTCATTAAATGGCGGAGCAGGCTCGAAGGGCCGGATGGCCTACTCCTGCTCCTATCTTCTATGTATCTATGTATGTAAGGTCACCTTCTCCTCCCAAGCATGCTGCACTTAGCTCATGGCATGGCTCAAATTACTAATATATAGTCGGAATGGAAAAACTTGTAGGACTGTGGGTGGGGGGGTGGGGGGGGGGGGAAGCAGCGGAGTGGTGCGCACTCGTTTAACTCACTGGGCGAAACTTTTTCTTCTTTGTTCTGAATCTGGCTTCAGACCGACCAGTAAAACCGAAGGCAGTACTAATCCATTGTGCTCTGCAATATTAAATTGTACTCTAACTATTTCAAGCTAAAAATGTTAGCCTCTCTTTACAAAAGTGTTTTTCCACTTACGAATTGTTTTGTCAGAATCAATTGCTCTGAAGCTACATTGTCGTCTGTCTCGACATCCTGATATTGTGAACTCTGCCAGAAATATACTGCATCAAATTGCTGTGACAGCGAAGTGAAAGGTAAATGTGAAAATATTCGAAATTAATGAACACGATGATGATATAATTAATTGTTTGCGATGCTATTGGGGGCGAGATAAAGCTTTGTATGAATACATGAGCTGTGTTTTTTATTGTTTGGTTTGTTTCGCTTTTTTAATGTAAGCAAGGAAGGAAAATTGCCCTAATCCGAGATTCCTCGCTGTATTTATCTGTTCTGTATATATCCCCTCCTGTTCACTGTTTCTTTATTCAGTTCTGACAAATAATAGACAAGGGTATTAAGGGCTATAGAACCAAGGCGGGTGGATTGAGTTAAGATACAGATTGAGTTGAGTTAATCAGCCATGATATAATTGAATGGGGGACAGGCTCGAGGGGCTAAATGGCCTCCACTTGTTCCTGTGTTCCTATGTATGGTCCAAACCCCGAAAGTAAACGTATCTGTTGTCTCCACGGATGCTGAATGACCCGCCGTGTGGTTCCAGTGTTTTTATTGCTGTTTAAAGCTGGGTTTTGGGGATGAGTCGAAGGAAGTGAAAACCTGCCGTGGATGGAGGGAGGGTTGGTTTTTTGGAAGGAGCAAATCAACTGGACCGAAAATTCAGCTCCAGACAAATTCACCAAAATATTGCCCACCTCACTACCGCATAACGGCAAGTACTGCTCCACTCTACCATATAAATCCAACCAGTGCCCCCTCAATTCAACAATCTTCACCAGAGTCCCCACTATTATTCAACCTCAGGAGTGCATGTACGGAGTGTGGGTCTTTGACAGTGGGTTTTATACAACAGCAGCCGCTAGTCATCCTGTGTCACACTAGGTAAAACTAGATGTCATAAATATAAGATAGTCAATGATAAATCCAGTGGAGAATTCAGGAAAAACCTTTTTATGCAAAGAGTGTTTGGAATGTCGAACGCGATACCACAGGTGCCAGATATCAGCTAGGGGAGAAGAAGAATTTCAGCCGTGAGCTGCCTCCGTAGCTCAGCTGGTCAAAACGCCTGTCTAACTGAACAGGAGAGACTGGGTTCGAATACAAGCGGGGCCATTTTTAAATAACAAAATATTCTCTTACGATCCCACCGAGGTTGGTTGCTTCTCGTTTGAAAGTGCTGCAATCCTTTGAGATGGGAACGGATAAAGGCTCATCACAAATACATATTAAAGTCTGACTGCCATTCGGCCAACATTTTAACATTTCCTCCAGTCAGCAACAGAAAGTTATCGGTTTATTAATGGCGATTAAAACAATTATTCATCGTGATACTTCCTTTAATTATATGCTCGTGTCATTGATTTAATAAGCTGCTCAACTGTTTTATAAAAATCAGACCGGAAATCAACTCCGTGCTCTGGTTGCACCGAATTCCAACCCCTGGCCCACCAAGGAACGCTCCACCCAGCAGCTGTGAGAGCTGTAAATATAGTGGGTGTATCCCCGCCAGATACAAATGTATTCCTGACTTGTGTTCGATGTAAATGTTTATTATCTCTGCAAGTTACAAGTGTCTGTAGATATATCTGAATTAATTATTAATTTATTGGGGCGCATCTGTTTTGTTGTGAATTGAGGCAGTGCATCCCAGATCCCAACAACTCGCAGTGTAAAAAAAGGTTCCTAATGCCGCCTCGGATTCTTCTGCCAATCACCTTCAATCTGTGTCCTCTGGTCACTGACTCTTCAGCAACTGGAAAAATGCTTCTCCACATTTACGATATCAAACCGGTCATGAATTTAAACACCTCTGTCAAAACCTCTGCTCTAAGGAGAACAACCCCAGCTTCTCCAGTCCCTCACATTCTGAAGTCCCTCATCCCTGGTACCATTCCAATAAATCACTTCTGGTCATTTCTTCCTTCGAATAAATAACTATAGTGAAACGCTGATAAGAAAAAGCACGAACAGAATAAAAAAAGAGAGAAATAAATACTGAGCAAAATGGATGCGAATGTTAAAGAACTTAAGAAATAGAAGCTGGAGTAGGCCATTCGGCCATTCGGCCCTTCGATCCTGCTCCGCCATTCAATGAGATCATGGCTGATCTGAGAAGGTGAAATAACAGAAGATCTGAGCTTTATGATCGGTCAGTGAGAGGAATCCAGCTTTCAATCGGGCTTTGACCGTTCGATTTTCTGATAAAGACAGACAGAGGAAACCCTTGGCGACAGGACCGGCTAGCTCAGTCGGTAGAGCATGAGACTCTTAATTCTCAGGGTCGTGAGTTCGAGTCCCACGTTGTGTGGTTATTTTTACTGCTGATTTTACATGCGATCCCCAGCTCTGAATTCGGCGGCAGAGAGTCCACGGAGTGTTTGATGCAAATGAGATTCAACAACAATATCTGAAAATCTCTACATGATTCTGGACTCTTATCTCTCTCTCGTTGAACTACATATCATTTCACCTGCAGCTCGGCGTCAGTGCGGCTCAGCCGGACTTCGGGACAGTCTCTCCCTTCACAACGCAACAGTGCCGGGAAAACAACGGGGAATTTTACACACATGTTGTGCTCTGTAACTTCTTATAAAAACTCCAGTATACTTCACTCCGTGTCCAACCCTGTGAGGTCTCCCTGGTGTGTCAGCTTCAGATGTTTATAAACACGTCAGCAGAACATTAACATAACCTGAGCTCCGAGATCTGGTCGGGTCCCATTCCCCCGAACTGATTAATGAGCAGGAGGGATTAGAGTTTATTTAAAAGAATTACGCGAAAATCACTTTGATGTGAGGCCGAAACAGCTCAGTTGGGATTCGGCGGCTGTTAGATATTTTGTGTCTCTTTCTTTGGGTTCCTTTTCTCGAACTTACCAATTTAAACTGAAGTCTTTTCTCCGCCACTGAAGGGTTGGGTTTAAATAGAGAGAGACATCAAGGATGGGAACTATTACTATTGTCTGTATTTAGCTTTTATTTCTCTGTCTCCTTCTGCCCTTTTCTCCGGTTAATTCTCTCTCGGTGCCAGGTGAACATTTGATTTGATGCATTTGTCCTAAACTGATGCCTTTTGCACATCTCGGCCGTCAGACACGCTCTGTCTGTCTGTTACTGCTTTTGACCATTAACGGGAACAGGCCGCCAGTTAAACGTTTATCAGCAAACCGGAGAAAGACAAATAACCAGAAAGATGTGTTACTCCGCCCAGTGCAAAGGTGCAATGGATGTTATTCAAAATAATTTCCCCCGGACAGTTTGTGCAGATTTTTTGTAAAGTCTGGATTTTCAATGTCAGAAGAAACCGAAAAAGTAAGAAATAAACTGCTGATGACCCGTACAGGGATGGAACCCGTGCCCTTAGCGATATTAGCACCACGCTCTAAACAACTGTGATAAAAGCTGTCCGGATTGTTCGAGCCCCGCGCTGGGCGGTTTGTGTTTTACTTCTCACACTGGTCACAGAGTTACTGTGTAGAAAATAAACACACCACATCCCTTAAACATTGTTCCGGTATAAGATAATCACAGTTTGATAAAAACCTAGTGTTTAAATCGAAAGTAACAGTAAAAGAGCAGTTAATTGTGAATAGTGAGTTTTATTGGGGAGCTTTAGCCAATAAATCAGCTCTCCTGCTTTCTGTCTGTTTTTAGAACCTGCCTTTGCTTTTATAATAGCTGCCGGATGCTTTTTATTTCGGGCCAGTTCCAAAGTATTTTGCAGGAGTTCAGCGGTGGGTAACATTTTCCCCACCGCTGAGGTGAACCCTCTTTTCTCCCAGATGGGTTAATAATCGGTCGCGATAAGCAGGTTAAATGGGTATCGGAAGAAATGGGCCAGGTTCGCTCACCCACGTCCACCTGGAGGATGTAGGCTTGTGAGGCCAGCTCGACTTGCTGTGCCCGTCGGCCGCCTTCTGTCCGTGTGTAAAACACTGGAGTGGCTGAATCGCTCCTTTTTTCTGACACTTTCTTTCTGTCTCACTTTCTCAATCGCTCACTCTCTCTCTGTCACTCACTCTCTGCCAGTCTCGCTTTCTGTCCCTCTAACACTGTCCCTCTCTCAGTCTAACCATCTCTCTCTCTCCCTCACCATCTATGTTCCTCTGTTTCTCTTAGCCTTTCTCTGTCACTCTGTATCTCGGTATGTCTCTCTCGCGTTCTGTCTCGCTTTGTGTCTATCTCTCTCTCTCTCTGTATGTCTGTCTGTCAGCCCCTTTTGAAAATGTTATTCTGGGTTTAGAGAGTTTTATTTCAAATCTGATTTCATATATGTTGTGATAGAGAAAGTGTTGGTTTGAAAGGCTTTAACAGAACCATGTTTGTTCAGTGACTGTAATTAATGTCAGTCTCCATGGACCCTAATTATGGCATTGGAGGGGTTCCCTCTTCTATTAATAAGATAATCCATTCAGTGTGTCATTCCACAGTATCAGTCAGAGCATCACCTCTGGCACTAACTGGGATCAGCGGCTGCACAGAGAGAGGGAGAGAATGGAAAAAAGTCATACATTAGCCGCCCAGATAGAAATGCTTCTATATAAAGTTCAAGAGATTTACTATCCCATCCTCGCTGCTGTTGCTGTTCCTGGTAAGTCTTTACATCCACCTATTCATTCTATAAACCAACGATTCACTGTATTACTGTTGCTGTCATTTACTTTCTCCTCTCCTTGCTGCTATTACTGTTCCTGTTAAGTCTCTGTATCCAGCTATTAATTCTATAAACCATGTCTCATTGTATTAACAACAGAATACGCTGGAAAAACTCAGCAGGCCAGGCAGCATCCGTGGAGAGAGAAACAGTGTTAACGTTTCAGGTCGAAGACCTTTCGTCAGAACTGGAAAAAAGCTGGAACTGTATTACTGTTCCCGTCATTTTAAGTCAGTAGATCTAGCTATTACTTCTATTCAGTGAGCTTCCTTTGCTTTGGGTGTGATGTAGCTTTAATTTCCCTTGATTTAATTATTACACAGTAGCTCATATATTGTTCTGAGTTCAATGAATGGCGCCTCATCACTTTCAGCATTTCTCCCACCTAATGTATTCTTCTTAAGATTCAAAGATTCTATGAGTTTTCAGCAGAGGTTAGAAATCTGAAATCAGATTCTGCTAGATACAGATAACTATACCGCGTTTTAGAAACCCGTCTGGACAGATAGATCACAGATAGATGTTGGAATATTTCGCTCTAATGACTCAGAATCCACCTCCAGCCTTCAGCTCACTTTCCACCATCTTGGGCTTTACATCAATGTCTCTTTTTCTGGTTCGCTTTATATTAGAACAAGCGTGATATATCTTCCAAAAATAAGTTTCTTTCTTTGATTTTTCAGTGTACCCATTTCGAATCATTGTTTTGAAATAATTGAATTGCGCGCTGCCTGTCACAGGTGAGGGAATCTCTCAGTCAGTCCAACACTTAACTTCCTGTCATGTCCTTCTCTCCTTTACTGTAAATGTTTGTATCTGATTATAACTGCGGTATTGTGAATAGAGGATCGCTTTGGTATTTTACTGTCTTCACCCCTTTGGAAACCGATACAATTATCACTGAATGGCGACATGTATTACATTAGCCCTGTCAGAGTCACTCAGATAGTTTTTGAGACCTCAGGGTAATGTATCCCATCGGCAATATTAATGGACTGTATAAAATAATAGTACATTATTATAGAAAGTATTTGCAATCACATTGGAACATCGGCTTTTACATGAATGACAATATGTTGGGCAGATGGTTCCGGTTACAACAAATAATTAGTTTCCTGGCTCCATTTTCAATAAACTATCTAATTGATGGTGGACTGAGAAAGTACAATCTTAGCAATGGTTTCTGATCCTGGTCTATCTTTAACCAGTTTCTCCTCTCCTATCCTGGGCGTGTCTTCTTGCTGGATTCCGGTTCCACGGGGGCTCCGGTGCTCACAGGAGGCATCGTAGCCAAGTTTGGTCCCGTCCACACTCCCTGTTCACTGCTTCATTCTCCAAACCAGGTGCCGGTTTCTGGGCTGATATTCGCCCACATTCCCTGTTCACTGCTTCATTCTCCAACCCAGCTCCCGGTTTCTGTGCTGATATTCGCCCAAACTCCCTGTTCAATGCTTCTTTCTCCAACCCAGCTCTCGGTTTCTGGGCTGATATTCGCCCACATTCCCTGTTCACTGCTTCATTCTCCAACCCAGCTCCCGGTTTCTGGGCTGATATTTACCCACACTCCCTGTTCACTGCTTCATTCTCCAACCCAGCTCCCGGTTTCTGGGCTGATATTTACCCACACTCCCTGTTCACTGCTTCATTCTCCAACCCAGCTCCCGGTTTCTGGGCTGATATTCGCCTACATTCCCTGTTCACTGCTTCATTCTCCAACCCAGTTCCCGGTTTCTGGGCTGATATTTACCCACACTCCCTGTTCACTGCTTCATTCTCCAACCCAGCTCCCGGTTTCTGAGGAAGATATCCATCTTGGGCGTTGGCGATTAGCGGGTGGTGTCGCATCGACCGCCTGTTATGCACCAATTGTTAAACTGTGAGAGTGGAGTCATGTTACTTCAGGGCCATCATACCCGATACAACCCGCCTGCATCAGACATCCACATACACACTTTCCAAAGGAGCAATTGAGCAATGACTGACAGCTTATTCCTTGACTGATATCCCTTCATTACACAGAATAACCGAGCAGAGATCAGAAGCTGGGACTTAGTCTGTAAGCCAGGGTCACTGGGTAATGATCAGGAGCAGGAACTTGGGCTGATTCCCCCACACTAACCCAGGTTCACTGGGTAATGATCAGGAGCAGGAACCTGGGCTGATTCCCCCACACTAACCCAGGTTCACTGGGTAATGATCAGGAGCATGAACCTGGGCTGATTCCCCCACACTAACCCAGGTTCACTGGGTAATGATCAGGAGCAGGAACCTGGGCTGATTCCCCCACACTAAACCAGGGTCACTGGGTAATGATCAGGAGCAGGAACCTGGGCTTATTCCCCAACGCTAACCCAGGGTCACTGGTTAATGATCAGGAGCAGGAACATGGTCTGATTCCCCCACACTAACCCAGGGTCACTGGGTAATGATCAGGAGCAGGAACCTGGGCTGATTCCCCCATACTAACGCAGAGTCACTGGGTAATGATCAGGAGCAGGAACCTGTCCTGATTCCTCCACCCTAACCCAGAGTCACTGGGTAATTATCAGGAGCAGGAACCTGGGCTGATTCCCCCACATTAACCCAGAGTCACTGGGTAATGATCAGGAGCAGGAAGCTGGGCTGATTCCCCCACACTAACCCAGGTCACTGGGTAATGGTCAGGAGCAGGATCCTGTGCTGATTCCCCCACACTAACCCAGGGTCACTGGGTAATGATCAGGAGCAGAAAACTGGGCTGATTCCCCCGCACTAACCCAGGGTCACTGGGTAATGATCAGGAGCAGGATCCTGGGCTGTTTCCCCCACACTAACCTAGGGTCACTGGGTAATGATCAGGGGCAGGAACCTGGGCTGATTGCCCCGCACTAACCCACGGTCACTGAGCTCAGTTCTACTTCCCCCAACTGGAGCGTGGCTCTTGTGGTCTTTATTATTTGCTGCAACAAACACCTCTTTACACTGGAGCATGAAAGAAACGATCAGATCCGTAGAAAATTTAAGTCTGATCTCTTATTAGCTGCTGTTCCTCATGAGTTATTTCATCCAAAATATTAATTTCCATTTAATGGTTGATTTGATTGATTGTTAATCCCTGTTTCCAATCATTTCAATATATCACTGGATACAGTAATACATTACAATTCAATAAGTACTCAATCAATCTGGTAACTTTGCTCCCAGCCTGATGTATAATTTGCCTTTTTATTTCCCGCCTTTACAGTTAACTTGTTGACGATTATGATCCTTTCTCGGGGTAAATGCGGTCTCTCCAAATGTGTCACTCGCTAGCTGGTGGCCATGGCAGCGGCGGATCTACTGGTCGTTATCATCGATCTGATATTGAGGCACATTCCAATTGTTTACTGGATTCAGTTTTCTTTCCTGCACTACATTCCCGTGTGTAATATCCACGCAGTCCTGCTTTATGCAGCCACAGACTGTTCTGTCTGGTTCACCGTCACTTTCACCTTGATCGATTTGTGACCATTTGTTGCCAGAAACTGAAAACTAAATATTGCACCGAGAAAACGGCGGCTGTGGTTCTGGGAACAGTGACTGTACTGAGCTGCTTAAAGGACATCACCTGGTATTTTATGTTAACAGGGAAATATTGGCTTATGAATTTCCCCTGGTTTTGTGTTGTAACAGTCGATGTTGAGAATTCACGGGTCTGGGGAACAATCGAGTTCCTTCATTATATTCTCACCCCGGGTGTCCCATTTGTTCTGATTCTGCTGCTCAATGCTTTGACCGTCAGACACATTATAGTGGCCAGCAGAGCCCGCAGGAGACTCCGGGGTCACAGCAGTGGGGAGAGTCCCAGAGACCCAGAGATGGAGAGCAGAAGGAAAACCATGATTTTACTGTTTGTTATCTCCGGAAATTTCATACTATTATGGGCAATGTTTACGGTGTTTTCTATATGGTGGCGAATGTTGGTTTTGGGGTTTAAGTCTGTAAATCCACCTTTTTATATACGACAAATGGGATTCATGCTCCAGCTCCTGAGTTGCTGCACCAACACTTGTATTTATGCCGTGACCCAGACTATGTTCAGAGAGCAGTTGAAGAATGTGGTGAAATATCCCTGTACTGTAATAATAAAATTCATTAAATGATGAGAAGAACTAAAGAATTCCCAGCATTAGAACTGAATTCCACCTCATATTCTGTCGGAACCACTTTTCCCCGCGGGGCCAGTAATATACGTTAATATTAGCACACTCACTGACACACTGTGTACATCATAACCCACCACCAGAGACACACTGTGAACTGTAAAACAGACCCACTAACCTCAGGATAGCAGCACTCTGACAGAAACCACCAGTTAATATTAACACACTCATTGACACACTCTGTCCATGCTATTATACTGTCAAGAGCTGACAGTAATCAATAAAACACTCCCACAGACTCTTGGCTTATATTTACAATGGGAGGGAGAGAAATACCCTGTATATATTAACAGAGTCCACGTGTAATTATTAACTGAATCACAGAAGACCCGGCACATATTAAAACACTACCAGCGACATTCCTTATGCAAAAATATTCTCCCACAAATCCACAATATATTTTAACACATGCTTTGAGACACATAGTTCATAGTAACTCAGTGGCATGGGTTTCCTGTAGGCAAAGCTCATTCACTCTGTCGCCTGGCCTGCC
The DNA here is from genome assembly GCA_030390025.1 of Squalus acanthias. Classification (NCBI taxonomy): domain Eukaryota; kingdom Metazoa; phylum Chordata; class Chondrichthyes; order Squaliformes; family Squalidae; genus Squalus; species Squalus acanthias. Next base: position 23,534,478 of record CM059450.1, read on the forward strand.
TCAGCTTTCTCTCTCTCGCTCTCTGTCATTCTCAGTCACTCTGCATTTATCTGTATATACAGGAGCTGACACTGAGACACACACGGGCCTCACACTACAAGACGGAGAGAGCGAGAAAAGGTGAGAGAATAGGCGAGGCAAAGTAGGAAACACAGGACTAGAGAGAGACAGAAAGCGAATGATAGGGAGAAGGGGCGAAAGGCAGATACAAGCAGGGTGAGACAGAGAGAGAGAGAGAAAGAGAGAAAAATAGAGATAAAGAGTCAAACAGAGACAGACAGACCGATAGACCTGGTGAGACATTGGGAGAATGAGAGATATTGTGAGTAAAATATATAAATACAGGGGAATGAGATATAGCTAAAGACGTATCATAAGAGAAAGGGAGTGAGGAACACAGACGTAAGTGAAGAGCAAGAGAGACATGGAGAAAGAGACAGAGTGTGAGAAATACGGAGAGGGGAACAGAAATATAGGCACAAGGGAAGAGCGAGAGAAGAATGGCGACAGAGACCGAGAGTGAGAGATAGGGAGAGGGAACCCGAGACAGAGATTGAAGGGGTGAGGGAGAGACATAGAGAGAGAGACCGAGAGTGAGAGATAGGGAGAGGGAACCCGATACAGAGATTGAAGTAAGAGAGAGACATGGAGAGAGAGACCGAGAGTGAGAGATAGGGAGAGGGAACCCGAGACAGAGATTGGAGGGGCGAGGGAGAGACATGGAGAGAGAGACCGAGAGTGAGAGATAGGGAGAGGGAACCCGATACAGAGATTGAAGTAAGAGAGAGACATGGAGAGAGAGCCCGAGAGTGAGAGATAGGGAGAGGGAACCCGAGACAGAGATTGAAGGGGCGAGGGAGAGACATGGAGAGAGAGACCGAGAGTGAGAGATAGGGAGAGGGAACCCGAGACAGAGATTGAAGGAAGAAAGAGAGAGACATGGAGAGAGAGACCGAGAGTGAGAGATAGGGAGAGGGAACCCGAGACAGAGATTGAAGGGGCGAGGGAGAGACATGGAGAGAGAGACCGAGAGTGAGAGATAGGGAGAGGGAACCCGAGACAGAGATTGAAGGAAGAAAGAGAGAGACATGGAGAGAGAGACTGAGAGTGAGAGATAGGGAGAGGGAACCCGAGACAGAGATTAAAGGGCAGAGGGAGAGAGAAATGGACAGAGAGACCGTTAGTGAGAGATAGGGAGAGGGAACACGAGACAGAGATTGAAGGGGCGAGGGAGAGAGACATGGACAGAGAGACCGAGAGTGAGAGATAGGGAGAGGGAACCCGAGACAGAGATTGAAGGAAGAAAGAGAGAGACTTTTGGAGAGAGACCGAAAGTGAGAAATACAGGACAGAGCAAAAAATGTATGCGTGTGAGAGGGTCGGAACAGGGCGAGAGATAGCTTTTATAACAAAGCACCACTTTTCAAACATAATGACCAAACATCTATGTGTGTTTCATTTTTGTATTCCTTGTTCCCGTGTACATTGTGTATCTCACCCAGTGAGGAGTCAGACTCTGTAATAGATCTCCCAGAGCTGTTTTAACATCAAATAGCCGCCGTGTCCCATCAAAGACCCCCAGAGCAGGTACAACACGGGTTAGATACAGAGAAAGCTCCCTCTGCACAGTCCCATCAAACGCTCCCAGAGCAGGTACAGCACGGGTTAGATACAGAGTAAAGCTCCGTCTACACTGTCCCATCAAACACTCCCAGGGCAGGTACAGCACGGGTTAGATACAGAGTAAAGCTTCATCTGCACTGTCCCATCAAACACTCCCAGGGCAGGTACAGTACGGGTTAGATACAGAGTAAAGCTCCCTCTACACTGTCCCATCAAACACTCCCAGAGCAGGTAGAGCACGGGTTAGATACAGAGTAAAGTTCCCTCTACACTGTCCCATCAAACACTCCCAGAGCAGGTAGAGCACGGGTTAGATAGAGAGTAAAGTTCCCTCTACACTGTCCCATCAAACACTCCCAGAGCAGGTAGAGCACGGGTTAGATAGAGAGTAAAGCTCCCTCTACACTGTCCCGTCAAACAGTCCAGGCCAGGTACAGCACGGGTTAGATACAGAGTAAAGCTCCCTCTACACTGTCCCGTGAAACATTCCTGGGCAGGTACACCACGGGTTAGATAAAGTGCTAAGCACCCTCTACACCGACCCATCGAATACTCCAAAATCAGGTACAGCACGGTTTAAATACGCAGTAAAGCTCCGTGTATAAAACACTATTTCCCACTCTCACTCTCTTTCTCGGTGTCCATCTCCGTTCCTGTCTGTCTCTCTCGCTCTCTCTTTCTCTGCCTCTGTCTCTCTTTCATTGTCTCTCCCTCTCCCTCTCTGTCTCTCTCTCTTTCTTTATCTGACTGTGTGTTTGCATGTGTCTGTGTCTGTCTGTGTCAGTGTCTATCTCTGTCTCTTTCTGTCTCTCTGTCTGTCACTCTGTCGCTCTCTGTCCGTCCCTGACACTGTCTGTCTGGCTCTGTCTCTCTTTCTATCTCTCTCTCTCTCGCTCTGTCTATCTCGCTGCCTCTTGCTCACTATTTCTCACTCTGCCACTTTCTCTCTCTCATATATGTGTGTGTGAAGGACAATCAGGTTCAGTTAGCATTTCAAACCAACAATTCTAGCATCAAAACATATTTTTAACCAGATTTGAAATTAAGCTTTCTACTCTCAGAATGTGATGCTCAAATCCCAAGGACAATCATGGGGAAATCACAGAGCGGGTCTGTAATTACAGACTCCACAGGGGGAGTCACAGAGTGGGTCTGATCTTACATAGAATCCAGAGGGAGAGTCACAGAGTGGGTCTTTACTTACAAACTCCATAGATCGTGTCACAGGGTAGGTCTGTATTTACAGAGACTCCACAGGGTAGTCACAGAGTGGATCTGTACTTACACAGACTCCACGTGGGAGTCACAGAGTGGATCTGTACTTACACAGACTCCACAGGGGAGTCACAGAGTGGATCTGTACTTACACAGACTCCACGTGGGAGTCACAGAGAGGGTCTATACTTACACAGACTCCACAGGGGAGTCACAGAGTGGGTCTGTATTTACAGAGACTCCACAGGGTAGTCACAGAGTGGATCTGTACTTACACAGACTCCACGTGGGAGTCACAGAGTGGATCTGTACTTACTACAGAGACTCGACAGCGAGGTCACAGAGTGGGTCTGTATTTACGGAGACTCCACACCGGGAGTCATAGAGTGGGTCTGTAATTACAGAGCCTCCACAGGGGAAACACAGAAACATAGAAACATAGAAGATAGGAGCAGGAGTAGGCCATTCGGCCCCTCGAGCCTGCTCCGCCATTCAATGAGATCATGGCTGATCATCCAAATTCAGTACCCTGTCCCTGCTTTCTCCCCATATCCCTTGATCCCCTTAGCCTTAAGAAATATATCTAACTCCTTCTTGAATACATTTAATGAATTGGACTCAACTGTCTTCTGTGGTAGAGAATTCCACAGGTTCACCACTCTCTGGCTGAAGAAATTCCTCCTCATCTCTGTCCTAAATAGCTTACCCCTTATGTTTAGATTGTGAACCCTGGTTCTGGACTCCCCCGCCATCGGGAACATCCTTCCTGCATCTAGTCTGTCTAATCCTGTAAGAACTTTATAAGTTTCAATGAGATCTCCTCTCATTCTTCTAAACTCTAGCGAGTACAAGCCCAATCCACCCAATCTCTCTGCATATGTCATTCCTGCCATCCCAGGTATTCTGCTGGTGAATATTCGCTGCACTCCCTCCATGGCAAGAACATCCTTCCTCAGATAAGGCGACCAAAACTGCACAGAATACTGAAGGTGTGGTCTCACCAAGGCCCTGTAAAACTGCAGAAAGACATCCTTGCTCCTGTACTCGAATCCTCTCGCTATGAAGGCCACAATACCATTTGCCTTGTTAACCGCCTGCTGCACCTGCATGCTTACCTTCAGCGACTGGTGCACAAGGACTCCCAGATCTCGTTGCACTTCCCCTTTTCCCAATCTATTGCCGTTCAGATAATAATCTGCCTTCCTGTTTTTCCCACCAAAGTGGATAACCTAGCATTTATCCACATTATACTGCATCTGCCATGCATCTACCCAATCACCTAGCCTATCCAAATCATACTGGAGTTTCTCTGCATCCTCCTCACAGCACACACGCCCACCCAGCTTTGTGTCGTCTGCAAACTTAGAGATATTACATCTAGTTCCCTCGTCTAGATCATTAATATATATTGTGAATAGCTGGGGTCCTAGCACCGATCCCTGCGATACCCCACTAGTCACTGCCTGCCACTCTGAAAAAGGCCCGTTTATTCCAACTCTTTGCTTCCTGTCTGCCAACCAGTTATCTGTCCAAGTCAGTACCTTATCCCCAATCCCATGGGCTTTAACTTTGCACGCTAATCTCTTTTGCGGGACCTTATCGAATGCCATCTGAAAGTCCAAGTACACCACATCCACTGGTTCTCCCTTATCTATTCTACCATATACATCCTCAAAAAATTCCAGTAGGTTAGTCAAGCATGATTTACCTTTTGTAAATCCATGTTGAATTTGTCCGATCCTGTCACTGTTTTTCAAGTGCTCTGCTATTACATCTTTTATGTGGACTCCAGCATTTTCCCCACTACCGATGTCTCGCTTACCGCTACTATAATTCCTCGTTTTCTCTCTACCACCTTTTTTAAATAATGGGGTTATATTAGCTACCCTCCAATCCATGGGAACTGTTCCAGATTCGATAGAGTTTTGGAAGATGACCAGCAATGCATCTACTATTTCGAGGGCCTCTTCCTTAAGTACCCTAGGATGTAGATTATCAGGCACTGGGGATTTATCGGCCTTCAATCCTGTCAATTTCACTAACACCATTTCCCTACAAATACTGATTTCATTCAGTTCCTCCCTCTCATTAGATCCTATGTTCCCCGACATCTCTGGGAGGTTATTTGTGTCCTCCTTTGTGAAGACAGAACCAAAGTATGTGTTTAATTATTCTGCCATTTCTTTCTTCCCCATTATAAATTCCCCTGATTCGGACTGATCTTGACTTCACCAATCTTTTTCTCTTCACATATCTATAGAAGCTTTTACAGTTAGTTTTTATGTTCCCAGCTAGCTTACTCTCATAATCTATTTCCCCCCTCTTAAGTAATCCCTTTGTCCTCCATTGCTGAATCCTAAACTGCTCCCAATCTTCAGGTTTGCTGCTTTTTCTGGCCAATTTATATGTCCTCTCCTTGGATATTATGCTATCCCTAATTTCCCTTGTTAGCCATGGTTGAATCACCGTTTCTGTTTTATTTTTATGCCAAACAGGAATGAACAAATTCTGTAGATCATCCATGCGATCTTTAAATGTTTGACATTGCCTATCCACCATCAACCCTTTAAGTAACGTTCCCCAATCCATGCTAGCCAACTTGCGCCTCATACCATCGTAATTTCCTTTTTTTAAATTCAGGACCCGCGTCTCTGAGTCAACTACTTCACTCTCCATCTTAATGAAGAATTCTATCATATCATCCCCAGGTGGCCTCGCACAACAAGATTGCTAATTATTCCTTTCCCATTACATAATACCCGTCTAAGATAGCATGATCTCCAGTTGGTTCCTCGACATATTGGTACAGGAAACCATCCCGTATACACTCTAGGAATTCCTCCTCCACAGTATTGTTACTAATTTGGTTAGCCCACCTATATATAGATTAAAGTCACCCATGATAATTGCTGTGCCCTCATTGCACGCGTCTCTAATTTCCCGTTTAATTCCATCCCCAAACTCAGCATTACTGTTTGGGGGTCTGTATACATCTCCTACTAACGTTTTCTACCCGTTGGTATTTCTCAGCTCTACCCATACCGATTCCACATCATCAGAGCTAATATCCTCCCTCACTATTGTGTTAATCTTCTCTTTAACCAGCAATTCTACCCCACCTCATTTTCCTTTTTGCCTGTCCTTCCTGAATATTGAATACCCCTGGATGTTGAATTCCCAGCCTTGGTCACCCTGGAGCCATATCTCCATAATCCCAATTATATCATATCCGTTTACATCTATTTGCACAGCTAATTCATCCACCTTATTGCGAATGCTTCTCGCATTAAGACACAAAGCCTTCAGGCTTGTTTTTTTAACACTCTTAGACCATTTAGAATTATTGTTTACTGTGGCCATGTTTGACTTACACCCTTGATTTCTCTGCCTTATACTTTTGCTTTTCTCCTTCCTGTCTTTTGTTTCTATCCTTGCTTCCCTTTCCTCTGTCTCCCTGCACAGGTTGCCAACCCCCTGCCATTTTAGTTTAAACCATCCCCAACAGCACTAGCAAACACTCCCCCTAGGACATCGATCCTGGTCCTGCCCAGGTGCAAACCGTCCAGAGAGTCACAGAGTTGGTCTGTACTTACAGAGACTCCACAGGGGCGTCACAGAGTGGGTCTGAACTTAGAGTAACACCACAGGCCAAGTCACAGGGTCGGTCTGTACTTGCAGAGACACCACAGTGGGGGTCACAGTGTGGGTCTGAACTTTCAGACTCCACAGGGGAGTCACAGAGTGGGTCTGTATTTACATAGAACCCACAGGGAAAGTCAGAGATTGGGCCTGTACTTACAGAGACACCACAGTGGGAGTCACAGAGTGGGTCTGTACTTACAAACTCCACAGGGGAGTCACAGAGTGGGTATGTACTTACATAGAATCCACAGGGAGAGTCAGAGAGTGGGTCTGTACTTACAGACTACACAGTTCATGTCACAGAGTAGGTCTGTACATACAGAGACCCCACAGGGGAGTCACAGAGTGGGTCTGCACTTACAGAGACTCCAAAGGGACGTCCCAGAGTGGGTCTGTATTAAGAGAGACACCACAGGGGAGTCACAGAGTGGGTCTGTATTAAGAGAGACACCACAGGGGAAGTCACAGAGTGTGTCTCTACTTAGAGAGACTCCACAGGGTAAGTCACAGAGTGGGTCTGTACTTAGAGAGACACCATAGGGGGGGTCACAGCGTGCATCTGAACTTTCAGACTTCACAGGGCAGTCACAGAGTCGGTCTGTACTTGCAGAGACAACACACCGGGAGTCACAGAGTGGGTCTGTACTTACAGAGACTCCACAGGGGAGTTACAGTGTGGGTCTGTACTTACAGAGACTCCACAGGGGAGTCACAGAGTGGGTCTGTACTTACAAAGACTCCACAGGGGATTCACAGAGTGGGTCTGTACTTAGAGAGACTCCACAGGGGAGTCACAGAAAGGGTCTGTACTTAGAGAGACTCCACAGGGGAGTCACAGAAAGGGTCTGTACTTAGAGACTCCAAAGGGAGAGTCACAGAGTGGGTCTGTACTTACAGATAATGTGTGTAAGGAATATGGCGCCTTTCACGACCTCAGAGCGCCCCAAAGTGTTTCACAGCCAATGAAATACTTTTTGAAGTGTAGTCATTGTTGTAATGTAGGGAAACGCAGTAGCCAATCAACGAACAGTTAGCTCCCACAAACAGCAATATGATAATCATCAACTGATGTATTATTTAGTGGTGTTGGTTGAGGGTTAAATACACAGGGAAGAACTCCCTCTGCTCTTCTTCCTATAGTGGCCGTGGAATCTTTCACGTCCACCTGAGACGGCAAGCGGTTCCCTTGGGTTTAACGTCTCATACGAAAGCCGGCACCTCCGACAGTGCAGCGCTCCCTCAGTAGAGGCAGTTTTGTTCCCCACGCTTGAAGTGCCTGCTGATGCTCTCTGCTAGGAGCGAGGCGCATGAACGATACGGGCGCCCGCCATCCTGGTCTGTTACTGTAAAAGATTAAAGATTAAATGGACTGTCGCCAGACATTAGGTGTGACGGTCAGTTAGGGTTCAATAAACAGAGGCCGCAAGGATTTCCTTTTTACCCGCCAGGGTCAGAGCTCCAAACTCCGGGAGGTTAATATCCCGCTCATTTATATAGAGCTTTTAACTTAGTAAAATTCCCCATTGCACATCACAGGAGCGTTATCGGACAAAGTTTGACACCGAGCCACATGAAATATTAGGAGAGTTGACCAAAGGCTCGGTAAAAGGGGAAGGATTTTAAGGAACATCTTAAAGGAGGAGAGTTTTAGTGAGGGAATTCCAGAGCAAAGGGCGGAGGCAGCTGAAGGCACGATTAAATGGAATGATTGAAACCGGGGATGCACAAATAGCCAGAATTGGAGGAGTGCAGATTTCTTTGAGGTTTGTAGGGCTAGAGGAGATTACAGAGATAGGGAGGGGCGAGACCATGGAGGGTTTGAAATCAAGGATGAGATTTTTTAAATCGCGATGTTGCTGGAGCCAATATAGGTCAGCGAGCAGAGGGTAGATGTGAGAACGCGACTTGGTTCGAGTTAGGACACGGGAGCAGAGTTTTGGATCACCTCAAGTTTATGGAGGGTGGAAGATGGGAGGTCGGCCAGGGGACCGTTAGAATAGTCGAGTCTGACTGCAACAAAGGCATGGATGACGATGCCAGCAACAGATGAGCTGAGGCAGGGGCAGAGTCATGCGGTATTAAGGAGGTGGAATTAGGCGGTGGAGAAGATGGTGATCTAGAAGATATGGTTTCGGAAGCTCAGCTCAGCGCAAAATAGACGCCGCGGTTGCGAACAGTCTGGTTCATCATCAGACGCTGGCCGGGGAGAGGGGTGGAGTCGGTTGCGGGAGCCTGCTGGGGGAGATCACGATCCGGTCTGACCGTGACTCCTCCCGCCGTTCAATAGTAATACAGCGCTATCCACAAGCGAAGGACAGACCCTTCCTGGGTGAACAGAAAGAGTTTTGTGATAACAGGACTGAGCAACACAAACTGAGTTAAAGCTGAAGAATGTGAGGCATGGGAAAAGCAGACATTGAGTTTACACTATTCGCAGAGAGACAGAGGAAGACAGAGAGAGAGAGAAAGAGAGTGAGAGAGAAAGAGCGAGAGGGCGAAAGAGAGTAACACACGGACAGAAAAAGAGAGAGGCAGACAGACAAACAGAGCGAGAGAGGGAGAGAAAGTGAGAGAGGGAGAGAGGTACACAGACAGAGAACAGAGAGACACTGCTCAAACACTCCGGTGGCAGGTAAAGCACGGGTTAGATAGAGAGTAAAGTTCCCTCTACACTGTCCAATCAAACACTCCCAGGGCAGCTGCAACACAGGTTAGATACAGAGTAAAGCTCCCTCTACACTGTTCAATCAAACATTCCCAGGGCAGGCACAGCACGGGTTAGATACAGAGTAAAGCTCCCTCTACACGGTCCCATCAAACATTCCCAGGGCAGGCACAGCACGGGTTAGATACAGCGTAAAGCTCCCTCTACACTCTCCCATTCAATCACACCCAGGGCAGCACAGCACGGGTGAGATAGAGAGAAAAGCTCGCTCTACACTGTCTCCATCAAACACTCCCAGGGCAGGTACAGCACTGGTTAGATACAGAGTATAGCTCCCTCTGCACTGTCCCCATCAAACACTCCCAGGGCAGGTACAGTACGGCGTTAGATATAGAGTAAAGCTCCCTCTACACTGTCCCCATTAAACACTCTCAGGGCAGGGACAGCACGGGGTTCGGTACAGAGCAAAGCTCCCTCTACACTGTCCCATCAAACACTCCCAGGGCAGGTACAGCACGGGTTAAGTACAGAATAAACCTCCCTCTACACTGCCCCATCAAACACTCCCAGGCAGGTACAGCACGTCTTAAGTACAGAGTAAAGATCCCTCTTCACTGTCCCATCATACACACCCAGGGCAGGTGCAGCACGGGTTAGATACAGAGTAAAGCTCCCTCTAATTTAGACACAAAAGGCATCAAGAGGTATGGGGAGAGAGCGGGAATATGGTATTGAGCTACAGGATCAGGCATGATCATATTGAATGGCAGAGCAGGCTCGAAGGGCCGAATGGCCTACTCCTGCTCTTATTTTTCTATGTTTCTATGTTTCTAATTTGGTTCATCAATCACAACCAGCTCAGATACAGTATGCGTTCAATGCAGCATACAGCTCCCTTGACATTACCCAATGAAGCACAACCAACTCAGTTCTCTCTCTTAGGCAGTCCCTCGGAACCGAGGATGACTTGTTACAGCATGGGGTGAAGACAGAGTAAAATTGCCTTTACATGTTAGTGCCACACACTCCCAGTGAGGTATGGGCGAGCTTTATATACGAGTTATGCTCCGCTCAACTTGCCACATCAAAGGCCGATCCTGATGACAGATTTTGAAAAGCTCCAGGTCGCTGGTTACACTCTCACCTCGGCAAAATCCTGGACTGGGAGGATTATCAGAAAAGTTCCTTACCTTTCCAATCATTGTTGAAGCTTCCGTTTTATCCCGTCTCCGACACTGGGGGTTTAGTTCCCACCAGATCTGCTCTCTGAATCCATCGTCATTTCTCCAGTCCCAGTTAGTGTGGCGAAGATTCTACTTCTCTCTCTCAACCTTCCTGAAAAATTACTCACTCCCAGAAACTATCAATAGAAAAATTAATTTATATTAATCGCAGAATCTGTAACTGGAATACAGGAGTCTGTTTTGTGATTGTGCTTATATATAATTTTAATATATTTGCAAGTAATGAAATTGTTTGAATTACTTACTTTAATATTAAATAGTTTTTTTCTGTCCTTTGCCCTGTTTATCTGGACTAAACTCACTGCCAGTGTCAGCTGTGACGCCAGCTCCTCCCACACTGACATCCCACTGATGGGTTGTGGCCAAAGTCGGCTCTATGCCCACAATCCAGGGCCCAAGGTTCCCCCACCGGCAGCCGCCAGGCCCAGTCCCCGCTCCATCCCCGGCCTGTGCTGACTGAGCGTTTCTCACATGGGGAGCGGGCCGGGCTGACACAAAAGCAAAATACTGCGGATGCTGGAAATCTGAAATAAAAACAAAAGATGTTGGAAATACTCAGCAGGTCAGGCAGCATCTGTGGAGAGAGAAACAGAGTTAACATTTCAGGCAGTTGACCTTTCGTAAAAGATGTAAAAGATTTTAAGCACGTGTAGGGGCAGGCAAAGGAGGGGATTGGAGGAAAGAACAAAAGGGAAGGTCTGTGATAGGATGGAAGGCAGGAGAGATTAAAAGACAAAAGGGATGATGGTGCAAGGCAAAAGGAGATGGCAATGGAACAGGTAAAGTAACAAAAGATGGGTCTAGATGAGGTGTAAATGGGAATAGCAGAAACATCAACAGCTGCCATCTGAAAAAATTGGGGCCGAGGTTATGGTCTGAAATTGTTTAACTCGATGTTAAGTCCACAAGGCTGCAATGTGCCTAATCGAAAGAGGAGGCGTTGTTACTCGAGCTTACGTTAAGCTTCGTTGGAAAAGTGGAGGAGGCCGAAAACTGAGAGATCAGAGTGGGAGTAGAACAGAGAATTAAAGTGACAGGCAACTGGAAGCTCGGGGTCACCCTTACTCAACCGAGGTGTTCCGCAAAGCGATCGCCCAATCTGAGTTTGGTCTCCCCAACGTAGAGAAGACAGCATCGTGAGCATCGAATAAAGTGTAATAAATTGCAAGAAGTACAAGTAAATTGCTGTTTCACCTGGAAGGAATGTTTGGGGTCCTGGACTGTGGAAAGGGAGGAGGTAAAAGGGCAGGTGTTTAATCTCCTGCGCTTGCATGGGAAGGTGGCAGGCGAAGGGGAAGGCTGTTAGGGGTGATTGAGGAGTGGGCCAGGATGTTGCAGGGAGCGGTCCCTTCGGAATGCTGAAAGGGGAGGGGAGCGGAAGTGTGTTTGGTGGTGGGATCACGCTGGAGGTGGCGGAAATGGCGAAGGATGATCCGTTGAATGTGCAGGCTGGTGTGGTGAAAGGTGAGGACAAGGAGAACTCTGCCGTGGTTCTAGGAGGGAGAGGAAGGGGTGAGAGAAGAAGTGCAGGAAATGGAACTAACCTGGTCGAGTGCACTGTCAACCACGGTAGAGGTTAATCCTCGGTTGAGGAAAAAGGAAGACATATCAGAAGCACCAGAATGGAAGTTGGCATCGTCAGAACTGAAGCTACAGAGATGGAGGAAGTGGGAAAATGGGAAGCGGGCAGGAGGAAGTGTAGTTCAGGTGGCTGTGGGAGTCAGTGGGCTTATACTGGATGATGGTCGAAAGCCTATCCCCAGAAATGGAGACAGAGAAGTCGAGGAAGGGAAGGGGGGAGTCGGAGATGGACCATGTGAAGGAGAGGGAAGGGTGGAAATTGGAACCAAAGTGAATAAAATTTTCTAGTTCAGAGCGAGAGCAGGAAACGGCACCGATACCGTCGCCAGTGTACCAGAAAACGAGGAGAATGAGGGGACCTGAGTAGGACTGGAAATAGAATGTTCCACATATCCCACAAAAAGGCAGGCATAGCTGGGACCCATGCGGGTTCCCATAGCAACATCTTTAATTTGGAGGAAGTGAATGGAGTCAAAGGAGAAGTTGTTCAAAGTGAGATCAAGTTTAGCCAGGCGGAGAAGTTTGGTGGTGGATGGGGACGGGTTGGGCTTCTGGTTCAAGGAAGAAGCGAAGCGCCCTCAGGCTGTCCGCGTGGGAGATGGTGGTGTAGAGGGATTGGACGTCCATAATGAAAAGGGGACGTTTAGGGCCAGGAAACTGGAAACTGTTAAAGTGGCAGAGGAAGAGTCGAGGATGTAGGTGGGAAGAGACTGGACAAGGGGAGAGAAAATAGAGTGGAGATAGGAAGAAATCAGTTCCGTGGGGCAAGAATAGACTGAAACGATTGGTCTACGAGGGCAGCCCTGTGTGTGGATCTTGGGAAGGAGGAAGAAGTGGGCTGTGGGGTTTGGGGTACTGTGATGTTTTGTTGGCGGTGAAAACCTATTTACTCCTTTAAAACCCCGTGCTCTCACATGCCTGAGCTTGATGCTCCATAATTCAAACCCGCCTCTTACATAGATACATACATAGATACATAGAAGATAGGAGCAGGAGTAGGCCATCCGGCCCTTCGAGCCTGCTCCGCCATTTAATGAGATCATGGCTGATCCTCCAATTCAGTATCCCGTCCCCGCCTTCTCTCCGTAACCCTTAACCCCTTTTGCCTGTAGAAATATATCTAATTCCCTCTTAAATATATTTAATGAGCTGGCGTACACTGCCCTCTGTGGCAATGAGTTCCACAGGTTCACCACCCTCTGAGTGAAGAAATTCCCCCTCATTTCTGTCCTAAATGGTTTAGCCCTTATCCTTAAATTATGTCCTCTAGTTCTGTTCTCACCCGCCAAGGGAAACATTCCTTCTGCATCTAGTCTGTCTAGACCTGTCAGAATTTTATACACTTCTATGAGGTCCCCTCTCAATCTTCTAAACTCCAGTGTGTACATCCCTAAACTACATAGTCTCTCCTCATAGGTCAATCCCGCCATTCCTGGTATCAGCCTGGTGAATCGCCGCTGCACCCCCTCCATGGCAAGAACATCTTTCCTCAGATGAGGCGACCAAAACTGTACACAGTACTCGAGGTGTGGTCTCACCAGTGCCCTGTACAGCTGCAGCAAGGTATCCCTGTTCCTGTATTCCAACCCTTTTGCTATGAAGGCCAGCATACCGTTTGCCTTCTTGACCGCCTGTTGCACCTGCATGCTCGCCTTCAGTGACTGGTGTACAAGAACACCCAGGTCTCTCTGTACTTCCCCCTCTCCCAATTTATTGCCATTTAAATAATAATTTGCCCTCCCGTTCCTGCACCCAAGGTGGATAACTTCGCACTTGTCCACATTATAGTGCATCTGCCATTTATCCGCCCAATCACCCAGTCTGTCCAAATCGCTCTGGAGCTTCCTGGTCTCCTCCTCTGAGCCCGCCCCCCCTCCTAGTTTGGTGTCGTCTGCAAATTTGGAAATGCTGCATCCGACTCCCTGATCCAGGTCATTAATGTAAATTGTGAACAGCTGGGGACCCAGGACAGATCCCTGTGGTACCCCACTTGTTACTGCCTGCCATTCAGAAAATGAGCCGTTTATTCCAACTCTCTGTTTTCTATCTGACAGCCAGTTCTCTATCCACGTCAATACTTTCCCCTTTATCCCATGAGCTTCAATTTTCCATGCTAATCTTTTATGTGGGACCTTATCGAAGGCCTTTTGGAAGTCCAGGTACACCACATCTACTGGCTCTCCCCCATCTATTTTACCAGTTACTCCCTCAAAAAATTCCAATAGATTAGTCAAGCACGATTTACCCTTTGTAAATCCATGTTGACTCTGTCCTATCCTGTCCCCATTTGCTAAGTGCTCCGCTATTTCATCCTTAATGATGGACTCCAGCATTTTGCCCACAACTTCTCCCAGCTTTTTCTACTTCCACAATCAGTAGCCAATCTTTACTTGCCTCCTTCCATTTCATTGTTACTTGCCTGCGGTATTACCTTAATCTAACATTCACTTTCATGTGCTTCCGTGGATACGTTCTCTCTGCTACCTCCGCGGTTCTTGGGGGCACATGTCCCATTTGCACCAATGTACAACCAGTCGATACATTGAGATCTATGTGACCGCTTGACAGATAAGCGCTACGAAAGCAGAACTGGACTTCAGAAGGACAGCGGCCGGATTGATCACGAAATTTTCTTGGAGAATCTTGTGATGTTTGTTAACTGAAGAACTGGGTTTTGTCTTGATGCTGGTTGGCGCTTTTCCCAAAACTGTTGCAGTGCGTGAGCGACGGGCAGCGCTACATAGCTGCCAATGAGGGTTTAAATGTAAACTATTGGCCCGCTGTTGCGGTGCAGTTAGATCGGAAGTGTTCCGTCTTAATCTTATCAGTTCTGTGAAGAGTGCGATTGAAACAAATGGAGGATAAATGGAAAGAGAGCTAGTGGGTGAAAGCAGCGATTACAGGAGGTTGGCCATAATTGAAATGTCTTTGAATGCCCGTGGCGCGGGGCGCTGTGTTCTTTATGAAGAGCGGGAGCAGGAATAAAGTTTAACAGAAACAAAATGTACAGACTTGTTGCGAATCAGAAAACTGCGCTGGTCTAAGATCGATAAACGTTTGAAATTCAATTCATTTCCAAAGGATAAGGTTAACCCTTTCTTCCAGCTCCCACATCATTTGCTTTTTCCGTTAATCTTTCAAGCGCTGTAAGAACATAAGAACATGAGAAATTGGAGCAGATGTAGGCCATTCGGCACTTCGAGCCTGCTCCGCCATTCAATGAGATCATGGCTGATCTTCTGCCTCAACTCCATTCACCGGACCTATCGCCATATCCCTTGATGCCCTTACTAGTCAGAAATCTATCTACTTCTGTTTTGAATATACCCAATGACTGAGCCTACACAGCCCTCTGGGGTAGAGATTTCCAAAGATTCACCACCCTCTGTGTGAAGAAATTTCTTCTCATCTCAGTCCTGAATGGCCTACTCTTTATCCTGAGACTGTGACCCCTGGTTCTAGACTCCGCAGCCTTGGGAAACATTCTCCCAGCATCCACCCTAGCAAGTACTGTAATAATTTTGTATGCTTCAATGAGATCCCCTCGCATTCTTCTGAATTCAAGGGAATACAGGCCTAGTTTACTCAATCTCTTCTCAGTCCTGCCATCCCAGGAATCAATCTCGTGAACCTTTGCTGCACTCCCTCTATGGCAAGTATTTCCTTCCTTAGGAAAGGAGACCAAAATTGTACACAGTACTCCAGGTGTGGCCTCACCAAGACCCTATATAATTGGAGTAAGACTTCTTTACTCCTGCACTCAAATCCTCTTGTAATGAAGGCCAGCATACAATTTGACTTCCTAATGGCTTGCTGCACTTGCACATTCACTTTCAGTGACTCATATGCAAGGACACCCAGGTCCCTTTGAGCGTCTGCATGCCCCAATTTTTCACCATTTAGGAAATACTCTGCCTTTCTGATTTTTTCTACCAAAGTGGATAACTTCACATTTATCCACATTATATTCCATCTGCCATGTTCTCGCCCACTCTCTGAACCTGTCGAGATCCCCTTGAAGCCTCTTCACCTTCTTTTCACAACTGACACTGGCACCTAGCTTTGTATCGTCAGCAAATTTGGAAATGTTACATTTCGTTCCCCCATCCAAATCATTGATATAGATTGTGAACAGCTGGGGCCCAAGCACCGATCCTTGCGGTACCCGACTAGTCACAGCCTGCCATCCTGAAAAAGACCCGTTTATCCCCATTCTTTGTTTTCTGCCT
This sequence comes from Squalus acanthias, assembly GCA_030390025.1. NCBI lineage: Eukaryota > Metazoa > Chordata > Chondrichthyes > Squaliformes > Squalidae > Squalus > Squalus acanthias. Next base: position 23,550,677 of record CM059450.1, read on the forward strand.
GTTAACGAGTGTAAAGCCCGTGTAAATTGGAGTTCGCTCTCAGCTTTTCCCATCGATGTAAAAATGAAACACGAGGAGGCGAGGATTGCCACGAACAGCAAAGCTGGGCACTGACTCTATTTCTATTGCTGCAGGAGTTGTTCTGTTCCTCTAATATTTTCCTCAACATTACAACGCCTGTTTTAACTCACAGGCATTAAATGGGCGGTTTTATTATACGTTGGAGAGTTTCCATCAAAATGGATTTTAATAAATCTGCAAAAAGACGAGATTAGGACTGGAAATGATAAGATATCGATCACAGAGTTAACAAAAGTCAGGCTCATTGTCCAATGAGGCAGGAAACCGCGAACAAGGAAGAAGGGAATGAAGCAAGGAGGGAAGGAAGGGAGGAAAGAGGGAGGAGCACTCGATTCGATCTTCTTTCCATTTGAGCTGGGTGAAATATTAGGTTGAGAAAGTGGGAGAATTTTACCAAAAAGGGAGAGAAAATATTGTCTAACTTGGGGACTGTAACATTTTCAGGCCACGTATCTTCCAACTGGATTAACAGTGCTGAGACTATAACCTCTCACCAACCTCGATCTAACATTTTTATCCAAAAGGAGATCCCTTTTATCTCAGTATTTCTGTTTCCAAACGGTAGAAACAACCTTTAATAAAGTCCATTTACCGCATGTCCTGCCCGTGCTCCCAGATTGACAATGTGGATAATGTGGAGCAGGCTTCTGGAATCAAACAGATTTACATATATACCTCACAGTTTCGGCACTTCTGGGACTGAATTCCTGCTTTAAATAATAAAATTGACGTTTTCTTGCGATGTACTGAACACAGGCTGATTTTCTGGAAGTTGTTATTTGAAGACTTGTGGAATGTCTCCAGGCCGAGGAAAGTGGTTCTATTAAAATGTTGGGGCTCGTTCGGGATTTAAACCCGGTACCTCTTGCATTTTAATTGATGTGAAATCCCAAAACGAGAATCACAACCGTAGACCAAAGACCACTGCCCCAACACTGAGTGTTTAAACTCGGCAATGATAATTTCACATACATAAAGCAGATATTTTAGATCAGAGTCAGCGTGAAATCTCAAATATTGCTCAAATACATCAATATGTGAATATGACATTAAATTTGTTTCAATTTAAAGCAGATTCGGGTCAGTGGTTTCCAAGGTGATCTAACCTGTGGCTCTCTTGCCTCCCTCTCCCCTTCCTCCCACACACTGCCGGTTTTCAAACGTTGTTTTAAATCTGCTGCTCTGGGCCAGTGCATTCCACAGTCTCACAACCCTTTCTACAAATACCGTCTCACTGCTTGACGTCTCTGGTTATTAGTTATGAGTGCCCTTGAGGTGCAACGGTGGCGTTTGTGACGTCCAATTAAAAGGCGCCGAATTGGAAACACGCTGGGGTCACAGTTTCTTTTTGCACAGAATTGAACCTGACTCGTTCAAGATGGAATATTGTATTTGCTGCATCAGAAAAAACAATGTGTTGTTATAAAGGTTGGCTCATTACTTTCCCAGTTTCAGAGGAAGAAGTGAGTGATCCGCTCATTTATTTCATGTAAGACACAAACACAGGGTAATCATTCAGAATCACCTCACAGATTGACACTGAGATAAACAAAGCGGGAGATACAGACAGCAATGGGACACTTGGCAGAATAGACAAGAGAGTTGATGAAATAAAAAAAACGGGTTGAGAACCAGAAGATAGTGACCGGTAGCTGATAGACATCAGTGAGTGGAGACGAGAATTTGTCTCGTGATTCGACTCCATCGCGTAACTGGTCAAAGCGCCTGTCTAGTAAAGGAGATATTCTGGGTTCGGCTCCCAGCGGGGCCTATTTTTTTATGATGCTCTGGTGGTGAGTTTCTTCTCGTGTGAAAAGGCTAAAATCCTTTTAAATGCAACTGCGGCTGCTCTAGTTGCCATTCTGGATGAAGGCTCCAGTCGCTGGGGGCGTGGGGAGAATTCCACCGCTGCCATTATTACTGGCGCTGCTGATTCTGACCTCTTCACCCAAAATCCATCTTTACTAAGCAGTGCCGTGCGTGACTTTGCTGTGGTCAGACAAGACACGCAGTAGTTGATGTTTGGCGCCGTGATCGTGTAGTAGTCAATAATCTGCGCTATGGCTTCTGCAATGTCACCAAACTGAGGGAATTGCGGATATTTGACTAAAGGGCGGGGGCTCATCAGGGCAATGGAACCCCGCCTCTCGCATTTAAATCAGTGGATTTTTCTGAGCGAGAATAATACCGCTCGATGCCATCTCTCAATGTCTCCGTCTCTTGTCTCTCTGTGTTTTCCACTGATGGACGTCTCAGGCTTCCTTGAACGGCCATGGGTCATCCAACCTGCACACCAACAGAAAAGGGTAAAGAAAGAAATAATGACTGAGACGGGAGGGGAAGTAATTAAGTAAAGTCAAATTTGAACTTGCAAACCGAATCTGGTGAAGTGAGGATGATGTTGTTGACTTGAAATATTGCGTGTACCGCTTGATACTGCTGTACAATTTATAGGAAAGCGGGATTGGACGGACCAATGCAGTCTGAAAGGGTGCGGTTGACAAAGAAATCTAACGGCTTCGTTGATTCTCACTTGAGGGGTTTCATTGATTGATGTGGGAGAGGTTCCCAGGTTCAAATGATGTATTTTTACATTTGCACGAGGTGCGCAGATTGAAGCTGAAATGTTAATTGTTCACAATTCAAAACGACCTCATTGGCGATTCCCGGTCCTTGAAGGACATCAATGAACGAGTTGTGGGTTTGCTTCAAAAATTCATCACCGAAACCTGACTAAACAGCGACTCTGGCGGTACTCGAACCCGCAACCTTTGAATGACTTTTCCAACCATTAAACTAGAAGTCCAATGCGCTATCCATTGCGCCACAGAGCCGATCACATCGGAGGGGCTCTGAATGGGTGAGTTTCAGCTTCTTTGTGGGTGACCGGGAGACTTGAGGATATGTTTTGATGATTTCCCTGTAAAACATTTCCACGTCCGTCTTTTCCCGAAGTTTGTGCAAACGAATTAATGAGAGGATCAGACATATAATTGAATGGCGGAGCCGGCTCGAGGAGCTGAATGGATTCCTCCTGTTTCTATGTTCCTATGAGTGTAACATGACAGAAATATAAACAGCTGCAAACATACCTTGCAATTTATTCATATCTTGCAGCAAAAATATCCGTGCCGTGCGCAACTATGCTGTGGTCAGGGAAAAACGCACAAAGCTGCTGTGTGGGTTTCCTGTGGCTCTCTTGCCTCTCTCTCCCCTTCCTCCCACACGCTGCCAGTTTTGTAAACATTGTTTTAAATCTGCTGCTCCGTGCCAGTGCATTCCACAGCCTCACAACCCTTTCTACAAATACCGTTACACTGCTTGACTTCTCTGTTTATTAGTTATGAATCATCTTGAGCTGCAATGGTGGCATTTGAGACGTCAGATTAAAAGGCGGCCTATTGAGAACAAGTTGGGGGTCACAATTCCTTTGGCACAGAATTGAACCTAAATCATTCAAGGTGGAATACTGTATTTGCTGCATCACAATAAACAATATCTTGTTATAAATGTCGAATCATTAGTTCCCCAGTGTCAGAGGGAGAATTGTCTGAACCTCTCATTTATTTCATGTAAGACACAAACACAGGTATTCATTCAGAATCAACTCACAGATTGACACAGAGATGCAGAGAGCATCGGGACACATGGCGGAATAGACAAGAGAGATGGTCAAGACAAAACGGCCTCAGACTCGAACAGGCAGTGACAGGTTGCTGATAGTTATCAGTGAGTAGAGGCAGCACATGACAGGCGTGATTTGGCTCCGTGGCTTAGCTGGTCAAAGCGCCTGTCTAGTAAACAGGAGATCCTGGGTTCGATTCCCAGCGGGGCCTTTGTTTTGTCTTCATGACGCTCCAGGGGTGCGTTTCTTCGCGTGTAAAAGGGCCACAATCCTTTTAAATGTAACTGCGGCTGCTCTCGTTCCCATTCTGGATTAAGGCTCCTGGGGGCGTGGGGCGAATTCCACCGCTGCCATTATTACTGGCGCTGCTGATTTTGAACTCTTCACCCAAAATCCATCTTTTCTAAGCAGTGCCGTGCGTGACTTTGCTGTGGTCAGGCCAGTAACGCAGTACTTGATGTTTGGCGCCGTGATCCTGTAGTAGTCAGTACTCTGCGCTGTGGCTTCTGCAATGTCACCAAACGGAGGGAATTGCGCATTTTGGACTAAAGAGCGGGGGCTCATCCGGGCTTTGGATCCCCGCCTCTCGCATTTAAGTCAGTTGTTTTTTCTGTGCGAGAATCATACCGCTAGATGCCATCTCCCAATGTCTCCGTCTCTTGTCTCTCTGTGTTTTCCACTGATGGACGTCTCAGGCTTCCTTGAAAGATCAAGGGTGATCCAACCTGCACACCAACAAAAAAGGGTAAAGAAAGAGATAATGACTGAGATGGGAGGGGAAGTAATTAAGTAAAGTCAAATTCGAACTTTCAAACCAAATCTGGTGAAGAGAGTTTGATGTTGTTGACTTGAAATATTGCGTGTACCGCTTGATACTGCTGTACAATTTATAGGAAAGCGGGATTGGACGGACAGATGCAGTCTGAAAGGGTGCGGTTGGCAAAGAAATCTAACGGCTTCGTTGATTCTCGCTTGGGGGGTTTCATTGATTGATGTGGGAGAGGGTCCCAGGTTCAAATGATGTCTTTTTACATTTGCACAAGGTGCGCAGATTGAAGCTGAAATGTTAATTGTTCACAATTCAAAACGACCTCATTGGCGATTCCCGGTCCTTGAAGGACATCAATGAACGAGTTGTGGGTTTGCTTCAAAAATTCATCACCGAAACCTGACTAAACAGCGACTCTGGCGGGACTCGAACCCGCAACCTTTGAATGACTTTCCAACCATTAAACTAGAAGTCCAATGCGCTATCCATTGCGCCACAGAGCCGATCACATCGGAGGGCTCTGAATGGGTGAGTTTCAGCTTCTTTGTGGGTGACCGGGAGACTTGAGGATATGTTTAGATGATTTCCCTGTAAAACATTTCCACGTCCGTCTTTTCCCGAAGTTTGTGCAAACGAATTAATGAGAGGATCAGACATATAATTGAATGGCGGAGCCGGCTCGAGGAGCTGAATGGATTCCTCCTGTTTCTATGTTCCTATGAGTGTAACATGACAGAAATATAAACAGCTGCAAACATACCTTGCAATTTATTCATATCTTGCAGCAAAAATATCCGTGCCGTGCGCAACTATGCTGTGGTCAGGGAAAAACGCACAAAGCTGCTGTGTGGGTTTCCTGTGGCTCTCTTGCCTCTCTCTCCCCTTCCTCCCACACGCTGCCAGTTTTGTAAACATTGTTTTAAATCTGCTGCTCCGTGCCAGTGCATTCCACAGCCTCACAACCCTTTCTACAAATACCGTTACACTGCTTGACTTCTCTGTTTATTAGTTATGAATCATCTTGAGCTGCAATGGTGGCATTTGAGACGTCAGATTAAAAGGCGGCCTATTGAGAACAAGTTGGGGGTCACAATTCCTTTGGCACAGAATTGAACCTAAATCATTCAAGGTGGAATACTGTATTTGCTGCATCACAATAAACAATATCTTGTTATAAATGTCGAATCATTAGTTCCCAATTGTCTGAACCTCTCATTTATTTCATGTAAGACACAAACACAGGTATTCATTCAGAATCAACTCACAGATTGACACAGAGATGCAGAGAGCATCGGGACACATGGCGGAATAGACAAGAGAGATGGTCAAGACAAAACGGCCTCAGACTCGAACAGGCAGTGACAGGTTGCTGATAGTTATCAGTGAGTAGAGGCAGCACATGACAGGCGTGATTTGGCTCCGTGGCTTAGCTGGTCAAAGCGCCTGTCTAGTAAACAGGAGATCCTGCGTTCGATTCCCAGCGGGGCCTTTGTTTTGTCTTCATGACGCTCCAGGGGTGCGTTTCTTCGCGTGTAAAAGGGCCACAATCCTTTTAAATGTAACTGCGGCTGCTCTCGTTCCCATTCTGGATTAAGGCTCCTGGGGGCGTGGGGCGAATTCCACCGCTGCCATTATTACTGGCGCTGCTGATTTTGAACTCTTCACCCAAAATCCATCTTTTCTAAGCAGTGCCGTGCGTGACTTTGCTGTGGTCAGGCCAGTAACGCAGTACTTGATGTTTGGCGCCGTGATCCTGTAGTAGTCAGTACTCTGCGCTGTGGCTTCTGCAATGTCATCAAACGGAGGGAATTGCGGATTTTGGACTAAAGAGCGGGGGCTCATACGGGCTTTGGATCCCTGCCTCTCGCATTTAAGTCAGTTGTTTTTTTGTGTGCGAGAATCATACCGCTAGATGCCATCTCCCAATGTCTCCGTCTCTTGTCTCTCTGTGTTTTCCACTGATGGACGTCTCAGGCTTCCTTGAAAGATCAAGGGTGATCCAACCTGCACACCAACAAAAAAGGGTAAAGAAAGAGATAATGACTTAGATGGGAGGGGAAGTAATTAAGTAAAGTCAAATTCGAACTATCAAACCAAATCTGGTGAAGAGAGTTTGATGTTGTTGACTTGAAATATTGCGTGTACCGCTTGATACTGCTGTACAATTTATAGGAAAGCGGGATTGGACGGACAGATGCAGTCTGAAAGGGTGCGGTTGGCAAAGAAATCTAACGGCTTCGTTGATTCTCGCTTGGGGGGTTTCATTGATTGATGTGGGAGAGGGTCCCAGGTTCAAATGATGTCTTTTTACATTTGCACAGATTGAAGCTGAAATGTTAATTGTTCACAATTCAAAACGACCTCATTGGCGATTCCCGGTCCTTGAAGGACATCAATGAACGAGTTGTGGGTTTGCTTCAAAAATTCATCACCGAAACCTGACAAAACAGCGACTCTGGCGGGACTCGAACCCGCAACCTTTGAATGACCTTTCCAACCAATAAACTAGAAGTCCAATGCGCTATCCATTGCGCCACAGAGCCGATCACATCGGAGGGCTCTGAATGGGTGAGTTTCAGCTTCTTTGTGGGTGACCGGGAGACTTGAGGATGTGTTTAGATGATTTCCCTGTAAAACATTTCCACGTCCGTCTTTTCCCGAAGTTTGTGCAAACGAATTAATGAGAGGATCAGACATATAATTGAATGGCGGAGCCGGCTCGAGGAGCTGAATGGATTCCTCCTGTTTCTATGTTCCTATGAGTGTAACATGACAGAAATATAAACAGCTGCAAATATAGCTTGCAATTTATTCATATCTTACAGCAAAAATATCCGTGCAGTGCGCAACTATGCTGTGGTCAGGGAAAAACGCACAAAGCTGCTGTGTGGGTTTCCTGTGGCTCTCTTGCCTCTCTCTCCCCTTCCTCCCACACGCTGCCAGTTTTGTAAACATTGTTTTAAATCTGCTGCTCCGTGCCAGTGCATTCCACAGCCTCACAACCCTTTCTACAAATACCGTTACACTGCTTGACTTCTCTGTTTATTAGTTATGAATCATCTTGAGCTGCAATGGTGGCATTTGAGACGTCAGATTAAAAGGCGGCCTATTGAGAACAAGTTGGGGGTCACAATTCCTTTGGCACAGAATTGAACCTAAATCATTCAAGGTGGAATACTGTATTTGCTGCATCACAATAAACAATATCTTGTTATAAATGTCGAATCATTAGTTCCCCAGTGTCAGAGGGAGAATTGTCTGAACCTCTCATTTATTTCATGTAAGACACAAACACAGGTATTCATTCAGAATCAACTCACAGATTGACACAGAGATGCAGAGAGCATCGGGACACATGGCGGAATAGACAAGAGAGATGGTCAAGACAAAACGGCCTCAGACTCGAACAGGCAGTGACAGGTTGCTGATAGTTATCAGTGAGTAGAGGCAGCAAATGACAGGCGTGATTTGGCTCCGTGGCTTAGCTGGTCAAAGCGCCTGTCTAGTAAACAGGCAGATCCTGGGTTCGATTCCCAGCGGGGCCTTTGTTTTGTCTTCATGACGCTCCAGGGGTGCGTTTCTTCGCGTGTAAAAGGGCCACAATCCTTTTAAATGTAACTGCGGCTGCTCTCGTTCCCATTCTGGATTAAGGCTCCTGTCGCTGGGGCGTGGGGCGAATTCCACCGCTGCCATTATTACTGGCGCTGCTGATTTTGAACTCTTCACCCAAAATCCATCTTTTACTAAGCAGTGCCGTGCGTGACTTTGCTGTGGTCAGGCCAGTAACGCAGTACTTGATGTTTGGCGCCGTGATCCTGTAGTAGTCAGTACTCTGCGCTGTGGCTTCTGCAATGTCACCAAACGGAGGGAATTGCGCATTTTGGACTAAAGAGCGGGGGCTCATACGGGCTTTGGATCCCCGCCTCTCGCATTTAAGTCAGTTGTTTTTTCTGTGCGAGAATCATACCGCTAGATGCCATCTCCCAATGTCTCCGTCTCTTGTCTCTCTGTGTTTTCCACTGATGGACGTCTCAGGCTTCCTTGAAAGATCAAGGGTGATCCAACCTGCACACCAACAAAAAAGGGTAAAGAAAGAGATAATGACTGAGATGGGAGGGGAAGTAATTAAGTAAAGTCAAATTCGAACTTTCAAACCAAATCTGGTGAAGAGAGTTTGATGTTGTTGACTTGAAATATTGCGTGTACCGCTTGATACTGCTGTACAATTTATAGGAAAGCGGGATTGGACGGACAGATGCAGTCTGAAAGGGTGCGGTTGGCAAAGAAATCTAACGGCTTCGTTGATTCTCGCTTGGGGGGTTTCATTGATTGATGTGGGAGAGGGTCCCAGGTTCAAATGATGTCTTTTTACATTTGCACAAGGTGCGCAGATTGAAGCTGAAATGTTAATTGTTCACAATTCAAAACGACCTCATTGGCGATTCCCGGTCCTTGAAGGACATCAATGAACGAGTTGTGGGTTGCTTCAAAAATTCATCACCGAAACCTGACTAAACAGCGACTCTGGCGGGACTCGAACCCGCAACTTTTGAATGACCTTTCCAACCATTAAACTAGAAGTCCAAAGCGCTATCCATTGCGCCACAGAGCCGATCACATCGGAGGGCTCTGAATGGGTGAGTTTCAGCTTCTTTGTGGGTGACCGGGAGACTTGAGGATATGTTTAGATGATTTCCCTGTAAAACATTTCCACGTCCGTCTTTTCCCGAAGTTTGTGCAAACGAATTAATGAGAGGATCAGACATATAATTGAATGGCGGAGCCGGCTCGAGGAGCTGAATGGATTCCTCCTGTTTCTATGTTCCTATGAGTGTAACATGACAGAAATATAAACAGCTGCAAACATACCTTGCAATTTATTCATATCTTGCAGCAAAAATATCCGTGCCGTGCGCAACTATGCTGTGGTCAGGGAAAAACGCACAAAGCTGCTGTGTGGGTTTCCTGTGGCTCTCTTGCCTCTCTCTCCCCTTCCTCCCACACGCTGCCAGTTTTGTAAACATTGTTTTAAATCTGCTGCTCCGTGCCAGTGCATTCCACAGCCTCACAACCCTTTCTACAAATACCGTTACACTGCTTGACTTCTCTGTTTATTAGTTATGAATCATCTTGAGCTGCAATGGTGGCATTTGAGACGTCAGATTAAAAGGCGGCCTATTGAGAACAAGTTGGGGGTCACAATTCCTTTGGCACAGAATTGAACCTAAATCATTCAAGGTGGAATACTGTATTTGCTGCTTCACAATAAACAATATCTTGTTATAAATGTCGAATCATTAGTTCCCCAGTGTCAGAGGGAGAATTGTCTGAATCTCTTATTTATTTCATGTAAGACACAAACACAGGTATTCATTCAGAATCAACTCACAGATTGACACAGAGATGCAGAGAGCATCGGGACACATGGCGGAATAGACAAGAGAGATGGTCAAGACAAAACGGCCTCAGACTCGAACAGGCAGTGACAGGTTGCTGATAGTTATCAATGAGTAGAGGCAGCACATGACAGGCGTGATTTGGCTCGTGGCTTAGCTGGTCAAAGCGCCTGTCTAGTAAACAGGAGATCCTGGGTTCGATTCCCAGCGGGGCCTTTGTTTTGTCTTCATGACGCTCCAGGGGTGCGTTTCTTCGCGTGTAAAAGGGCCACAATCCTTTTAAATGTAACTGCGGCTGCTCTCGTTCCCATTCTGGATTAAGGCTCCTGTCGCTGGGGGCGTGGGGCGAATTCCACCGCTGCCATTATTACTGGCGCTGCTGATTTTGAACTCTTCACCCAAAATCCATCTTTTACTAAGCAGTGCCGTGCGTGACTTTGCTGTGGTCAGGCCAGTAACGCAGTACTTGATGTTTGGCGCCGTGATCCTGTAGTAGTCAGTACTCTGCGCTGTGGCTTCTGCAATGTCACCAAACAGAGGGAATTGCGCATTTTGGACTAAAGAGCGGGGGCTCATCCGGGCTTTGGATCCCCGCCTCTCGCATTTAAGTCAGTTGTTTTTTCTGTGCGAGAATCATACCGCTAGATGCCATCTCCCAATGTCTCCGTCTCTTGTCTCTCTGTGTTTTCCACTGATGGACGTCTCAGGCTTCCTTGAAAGATCAAGGGTGATCCAACCTGCACACCAACAAAAAAGGGTAAAGAAAGAGATAATGACTGAGATGGGAGGGGAAGTAATTAAGTAAAGTCAAATTCGAACTTTCAAACCAAATCTGGTGAAGAGAGTTTGATGTTGTTGACTTGAAATATTGCGTGTACCGCTTGATACTGCTGTACAATTTATAGGAAAGCGGGATTGGACGGACAGATGCAGTCTGAAAGGGTGCGGTTGGCAAAGAAATCTAACGGCTTCGTTGATTCTCGCTTGGGGGGTTTCATTGATTGATGTGGGAGAGGGTCCCAGGTTCAAATGATGTCTTTTTACATTTGCACAAGGTGCGCAGATTGAAGCTGAAATGTTAATTGTTCACAATTCAAAACGACCTCATTGGCGATTCCCGGTCCTTGAAGGACATCAATGAACGAGTTGTGGGTTTGCTTCAAAAATTCATCACCGAAACCTGACTAAACAGCGACTCTGGCGGGACTCGAACCCGCAACCTTTGAATGACCTTTCCAAACATTAAACTAGAAGTCCAATGCGCTATCCATTGCGCCACAGAGCCGATCACATCGGAGGGCTCTGAATGGGTGAGTTTCAGCTTCTTTGTGGGTGACCGGGAGACTTGAGGATATGTTTAGATGATTTCCCTGTAAAACATTTCCACGTCCGTCTTTTCCCGAAGTTTGTGCAAACGAATTAATGAGAGGATCAGACATATAATTGAATGGCGGAGCCGGCTCGAGGAGCTGAATGGATTCCTCCTGTTTCTATGTTCCTATGAGTGTAACATGACAGAAATATAAACAGCTGCAAACATACCTTGCAATTTATTCATATCTTACAGCAAAAATATCCGTGCAGTGCGCAACTATGCTGTGGTCAGGGAAAAACGCACAAAGCTGCTGTGTGGGTTTCCTGTGGCTCTCTTGCCTCTCTCTCCCCTTCCTCCCACACGCTGCCAGTTTTGTAAACATTGTTTTAAATCTGCTGCTCCGTGCCAGTGCATTCCACAGCCTCACAACCCTTTCTACAAATACCGTTACACTGCTTGACTTCTCTGTTTATTAGTTATGAATCATCTTGAGCTGCAATGGTGGCATTTGAGACGTCAGATTAAAAGGCGGCCTATTGAGAACAAGTTGGGGGTCACAATTCCTTTGGCACAGAATTGAACCTAAATCATTCAAGGTGGAATACTGTATTTGCTGCTTCACAATAAACAATATCTTGTTATAAATGTCGAATCATTAGTTCCCCAGTGTCAGAGGGAGAATTGTCTGAATCTCTTATTTATTTCATGTAAGACACAAACACAGGTATTCATTCAGAATCAACTCACAGATTGACACAGAGATGCAGAGAGCATCGGGACACATGGCGGAATAGACAAGAGAGATGGTCAAGACAAAACGGCCTCAGACTCGAACAGGCAGTGACAGGTTGCTGATAGTTATCAGTGAGTAGAGGCAGCACATGACAGGCGTGATTTGGCTCCGTGGCTTAGCTGGTCAAAGCGCCTGTCTAGTAAACAGGAGATCCTGGGTTCGATTCCCAGCGGGGCCTTTGTTTTGTCTTCATGACGCTCCAGGGGTGCGTTTATTCGCGTGTAAAAGGGCCACAATCCTTTTAAATGTAACTGCGGCTGCTCTCGTTCCCATTCTGGATTAAGGCTCCTGGGGGCGTGGGGCGAATTCCACCACTGCCATTATTACTGACGCTGCTGATTTTGAACTCTTCACCCAAAATCCATCTTTTCTAAGCAGTGCCGTGCGTGACTTTGCTGTGGTCAGGCCAGTAACGCAGTACTTGATGTTTGGCGCCGTGATCCTGTAGTAGTCAGTACTCTGCGCTGTGGCTTCTGCAATGTCACCAAACAGAGGGAATTGCGCATTTTGGACTAAAGAGCGGGGGCTCATCCGGGCTTTGGATCCCCGCCTCTCGCATTTAAGTCAGTTGTTTTTTCTGTGCGAGAATCATACCGCTAGATGCGATCTCCCAATGTCTCCGTCTCTTGTCTCTCTGTGTTTTCCACTGATGGACGTCTCAGGCTTCCTTGAAAGATCAAGGGTGATCCGACCTGCATACCAACAAAAAAGGGTAAAGAAAGAGATAATGACTGAGATGGGAGGGGAAGTAATCAAGTAAAGTCAAATTCGAACTTTCAAACCAAATCTGGTGAAGAGAGTTTGATGTTGTTGACTTGAAATATTGCGTGTACCGCTTGATACTGCTGTACAATTTATAGGAAAGCGGGATTGGACGGACAGATGCAGTCTGAAAGGGTGCGGTTGGCAAAGAAATCTAACGGCTTCGTTGATTCTCGCTTGGGGGGTTTCATTGATTGATGTGGGAGAGGGTCCCAGGTTCAAATGATGTCTTTTTACATTTGCACAAGGTGCGCAGATTGAAGCTGAAATGTTAATTGTTCACAATTCAAAACGACCTCATTGGCGATTCCCGGTCCTTGAAGGACATCAATGAACGAGTTGTGGGTTTGCTTCAAAAATTCATCACCGAAACCTGACTAAACAGCGACTCTGGCGGGACTCGAACCCGCAACCTTTGAATGAACTTTCCAAACATTAAACTAGAAGTCCAATGCGCTATCCATTGCGCCACAGAGCCGATCACATCGGAGGCCTCTGAATGGGTGAGTTTCAGCTTCTTTGTGGGTGACCGGGAGACTTGAGGATATTTTTAGATGCTTTCCCTGTAAAACATTTCCACGTCCGTCTTTTCCCGAAGTTTGTGCAAACGAATTAATGAGAGGATCAGACATATAATTGAATTGCGGAGCCGGCTCGAGGAGCTGAATGGATTCCTCCTGTTTCTATGTTCCTATGAGTGTAACATGACAGAAATATAAACAGCTGCAAACATACCTTGCAATTTATTCATATCTTGCAGCAAAAATATCCGTGCCGTGCGCAACAATGCTGTGGTCAGGGAAAAACGCACAAAGCTGCTGTGTGGGTTTCCTGTGGCTCTCTTGCCTCTCTCTCCCCTTCCTCCCACACGCTGCCAGTTTTGTAAACATTGTTTTAAATCTGCTGCTCCGTGCCAGTGCATTCCACAGCCTCACAACCCTTTCTACAAATACCGTTACACTGCTTGACTTCTCTGTTTATTAGTTATGAATCATCTTGAGCTGCAATGGTGGCATTTGAGACGTCAGATTAAAAGGCGGCCTATTGAGAACAAGTTGGGGGTCACAATTCCTTTGGCACAGAATTGAACCTAAATCATTCAAGGTGGAATACTGTATTTGCTGCTTCACAATAAACAATATCTTGTTATAAATGTCGAATCATTAGTTCCCCAGTGTCAGAGGGAGAATTGTCTGAACCTCTCATTTATTTCATGTAAGACACAAACACAGGTATTCATTCAGAATCAACTCACAGATTGACACAGAGATGCAGAGAGCATCGGGACACATGGCGGAATAGACAAGAGAGATGGTCAAGACAAAACGGCCTCAGACTCGAACAGGCAGTGACAGGTTGCTGATAGTTATCAGTGAGTAGAGGCAGCACATGACAGGCGTGATTTGGCTCCGTGGCTTAGCTGGTCAAAGCGCCTGTTTAGTAAACAGGAGATTCTGGGTTCGATTCCCAGCGGAGCCTTTGTTTCGTCTTCATGACGCTCCAGGGGTGCGTTTCTTCGCGTGTAAAAGGGCCACAATCCTTTTAAATGTAACTGCGGCTGCTCTCGTTCCCATTCTGGATAAAGGCTCCTGTCGCTGGGGGCGTGGGGCGAATTCCAGCGCTGCCATTATTACTGGCGCTGCTGATTTTGAACTCTTCACCCAAAATCCATCTTTTCTAAGCAGTACCGTGCGTGACTTTGTTGTGGTCAGGCCAGTAACGCAGTACTTGATGTTTGGCGCCGTGATCCTGTAGTAGTCAGTACTCTGCGCTGTGGCTTCTACAATGTCACCAAACGGAGGGAATTGCGCATTTTGGACTAAAGAGCGGGGGCTCATCCGGGCTTTGGATCCCCGCCTCTCGCATTTAAGTCAGTTGTTTTTTCTGTGCGAGAATCATACCGCTAGATGCCATCTCCCAATGTCTCCGTCTCTTGTCTCTCTGTGTTTTCCACTGATGGACGTCTCAGGCTTCCTTGAAAGATCAAGGGTGATCCAAACTGCACACTAACAAAAAAGGGTAAAGAAAGAGATAATGACTGAGATGGGAGGGGAAGTAATTAAGTAAAGTCAAATTCGAACTTTCAAACCAAATCTGGTGAAGAGAGTTTGATGTTGTTGACTTGAAATATTGCGTGTACCGCTTGATACTGCTGTACAATTTATAGGAAAGCGGGATTGGACGGACAGATGCAGTCTGAAAGGGTGCGGTTGGCAAAGAAATCTAACGGCTTCGTTGATTCTCGCTTGGGGGGTTTCATTGATTGATGTGGGAGAGGGTCCCAGGTTCAAATGATGTCTTTTTACATTTGCACAAGGTGCGCAGATTGAAGCTGAAATGTTAATTGTTCACAATTCAAAACGACCTCATTGGCGATTCCCGATCCTTGAAGGACATCAATGAACGAGTTGTGGGTTTGCTTCAAAAATTCATCACCGAAACCTGACTAAACAGCGACTCTGGCGGGACTCGAACCCGCAACCTTTGAATGACCTTTCCAACCATTAAACTAGAATGTCCAATGCGCTATCCATTGCGCCACAGAGCCGATCACATCGGCGGGCT
>CM059450.1:23566182-23621365 GCA_030390025.1 Squalus acanthias
CCCCCCCAACGCATCTCTTCCCCCCCCAACGCATCTCTTCCCCCCCCCCAACACATCTCTTCCCCCCCAACGCATCTCTTCCCCCCCCAACACATCTCTTCCCCCCCCACGCATCTTTCCCCCCCCCGACGCATCTCTTCCCCCCCCAACGCATCTCTTCCTTCCCCCCCCACCCCCCCAACGCATCTCTTCCCCCCCAACGCATCTCCTCCCCCCCCCAACGCATCTCTTCCCCCCCCAACGCATCTCTTCCCCCCCAACGCATCTCATCCCCCCCCAACACATCTCTTCCCCCCCCAACGCTCTCTTCCCCCCCCCAACACATCTCTTCCCCCCCCAACGCATCTCTTCCCCCCCAACGCATATCTCGTCCCCCAACGCATCTCTCCCCCCCAACGCATCTCTTCCCCCCAACGCATCTCTTCCCCCCCCCCAACGCATCTCTTCCCCCCCAACGCATCTCTTCCCCCCCCCAACGCATCTCTTCCCACCCCAACGCATCTCTTCCCCCCCCAACGCATCTCTTCCCCCCCCAACGCATCTCTTCCCCCCCCAACGCATCTCTTCCCCCCCAACGCATCTCTTCCCCCCCCAACGCATCTCTTCCCCCCCCAACGCATCTCTTCCCCCCCCAACGCATCTCTTCCCCCCCCAACGCATCTCTTCCCCCCCCAACGCATCTCTTCCCCCCCAACGCATCTCTCCCCCCCCAACGCATCTCTTCCCCCCCAACGCATCTCTTCCCCCCCCAACGCATCTCTTCCCCCCCAACGCATCTCTTCCCCCCCAACGCATCTCTTCCCCCCCCCAACGCATCTCTTCCCCCCCAACGCATCTCTTCCCCCCCCAACGCATCTCTTCCCCCCCCAACGCATCTCTTCCCCCCCAACGCATCTCTTCCCCCCCAACGCATCTCTCCCCCCCAACGCATCTCTTCCCCCCCCCAACGCATCTCTTCCCCCCCCAACGCATCTCTTCCCCCCCAACGCATCTCTTCCCCCCCAACGCATCTCTTCCCCCCCCCAACGCATCTCTTCCCCCCCCAACGCATCTCTTCCCCCCCCAACGCATCTCTTCCCCCCCCCCCCCCTATGTCTGCTCCTCCCTCACCTTGATTGCTGTCACTATTGGGATTGGGACTTCATTCGATCTGGATTGGGATTAGGCCAAGTTTTGGATCTGCGCTGGATTGTGATTGTGGTTTGAGACTGGGGTTTGGGTTGTGGGTTTGAGGTTGGGATTGGGGTTTGGGTTGTGGGTTTGAGGTTGGGTTGAGTTTGGTTTGAGATTGGGGTTTGGGTTGTGGGTTTGAGGTTGGGTTGAGTTTGGGTTGTGGGTTTGAGGTTGAGTTTGGGTTGTGGGTTTGAGGTTGGGTTGAGTTTGGTTTGAGGTTGGGATTGGGGTTTGGGTTGTGGGTTGGGTTGAGTGGGGGTGGGGGTTGAGGTTGGGGATTGAGCCTGAATTGGGTTTGAAGCGGGGTTGAGGTTGACTATTGGAATACGGCCCTGGCACACTTCCTGGGATAATTGGAGAAATGATTTGAAAGTTTAGGGACAGAGGGAAAGAAACGAAACCGGGAAACTCCGCTTTTCCAACAAAGTGCAGGGTTTAGGGCGGCACCTGCCGGAGCCCCGCCCCGCTGCCGGGGTTCGCCCCTGCCTGCACCAAAGATGGCGGCCAATCCGTTGAAATGGCCTCAAGTGCCCAAGGCGCATGCGGGCGGATGGGCACGGGGAATTTGATTTCCGGTTTCGGTGCAATGACATCTTGGTACGAACCCGAAATCATTTCCGGGTTGGTGTGCCGGAAGAGGATGTGAGCCAACAGAACAACACCAAAAACGTCATTCACAACAGAAACATCCGGAACAACATCAGGAAAAAGGTGAAAAACCGGGAACCGGGGGGATTGGGATTGGGATCCTGTCCCTAATATTGGGATCCTGTCCTTAATATAAGGAGCCTGTCCCTGGGATCCTGTCCTTAATATAAGGACGATAGCAAAATACTGCGGATGCTGGAAATCCGAAATAACAGCAGAAAACGCTGAGTTTTTCCAGCGTTTTCTCTTAATATTATTGGGATCCTGTCCCTAATATTGGGATCCTGTCCCTAATATTGGGATCCTGTCCTTAATATAAGGATCCTGTCCCTATTATTGGGATCCTGTCCCTAATATTGGGATCCTGTCCCTATTATTGGGATCCTGTCCTTAATATAAGGATCCTGTCCCTATTATTGGGATCCTGTCCCTATTATTGGGATCCTGTCCCTATTATTGGGATCCTGTCCTTAATATAAGGATCCTGTCCCTATTATTGGGATCCTGTCCCTATTATTGGGATCCCGTCCCTATTATTGGGATCCCGTCCTTAATATTAGGATCCTGTCCCTATTATTGGGATCCTGTCCGTATATTAGGATCCCGTCTGTCTTTTAGTTCTTGTCCCAATATTTGGATCCTGTCCATATTAAATTTTGCATCTTTCCTTTTTGCTGTGAGCATTGCCAGGGGTGAGCATGTTAATAGAGGCAGATTGAATACAATGTGTTAATCTGCCCAGAGTGATATTGAGAATGGACGGCGGGTCACACTAATAATCTGTTCTTCTCCACAGAGACCGGAAGCAGTGGGAGGCTGACGGGGTGGCTACAATGTTCAGCGACATGGATTTTGAAATTGAGGAGGATAAATTGTGAGTTAATACCCGAGTGGCACTAAAACGTCATTAACTGTCTGTTGCTGATTATGTTTTCATTTATGGGATGTGGGCGTTGCTGGCAAGGCCAGCATTTATAGCCCATCCCTAATGTCCCTGAGAGGGTGGTGAGCCGCCTTCTTGAACCGCTGCAGTCCATGTGGTGAAGGTGCTCCCACAGTGCTGTTAGGGAGGGAGTTCCAGGACTTTGACCCAGCGACGAAGGAACGGCGATATACTTCCAAGTCAGGATGGTGTGTGACTTGGAGGGGAACTTCATATCATAGAATGGTTGCAGCACAGAAGGCAGCCATTTGGCCCGTCGAGCCCGTGCCGGCTCTCTGCAAGAGCACCTCAGCTAGTCCCACTCCCCCACCCTTTCCCCGTAGCCTTGCAAATTTTTTTCCTTCAGGTACTTATCCAACTCCCTTTTGAAAGCAGTGATTGAATCTGCCTCCACCACCCTCTCAGGCAGTGTATTCCAGATCCTAACCACACACTGCGTAAAAACGTTTTTCCTCATGTCGCCTTTGGTTCTTTTGCCAATCACCTTAAATCTGTGTCCTCTGGTTCTTGACCCTTCCGCCAATGGGAACAGTTTCTCTCTATCTACTCTGTCCAGACCCCCTCATGATTTTGAACACCTCTATCAAATTTCCTCTCAATCTTCTCTGCTCTAAGGAGAACAACCCCAGCTTTTCCAGTCTATCCACGTAACTGAAGTTCCTCCTCCCTGGAACCATTCTCCTAAATCTTTTCTGCACCCTCTTTAAGACCTTAACATCCTTCCTAAAGTGCGGTGCCCAGAATTGGACACAATGCTCCAGTTGAGGCCGAACCAGTGTTTTATACAGGTCATCATAATTTCCACGCTTTGGTACTCTATGCCTATATTTATGAAGCCCGGGATCCCGTAAGCTTTTTTAACTGCTCAAACTGCCCTGCTACCTTTAACGATTTGTACACACATACCCCCCAGGTCTCTGTGTTCATGCACCCCCTTTAGGATTGTACCCTTTAGTTTATATTTCCTCTCTTCATTCTTTCTACCAAAATGTATCACTTCGCACTTTTCTGCGTTAAATTTCATCTGCCACGTGTCCGCCCATTCCACCAGCCTGTCTATGTCCTCTTGAAGTCTATCACTCTCCTCCTCACTGTTCACTACACTTCCAAGTTTTGTGTCATCTGCAAATTTTGTATTTTTGTGCCCTGTACACCCACATCCAAGTCATTAATATACATCAAGAAAAGCAGTGGTCCTCGAACCGACCCCTGGGGAACAGCACTGTGTACCGTCCTCCAGTCCGAAAAACAACCGTTCACCTCTACTCTCTGTTTCCTGTCACTTAGCCAATTCCGTATCCATGCTGCCACTGTCCCTTTTATTCCATGGGCTTCAACTTTGCTGGCAAGCCTATTATGTGGCACTTTATCAAACACCTTTTGGAAATCCATGTACACCACATCAACTGCATTGCCCTCATCAACCCTGTCTGTTACCTCATCAAAAAACTCGATCAAGTTAAAAATGAGAAGTCGCACAACACCAGGTTATAGTCCAACAGTTTTATTTGAAATCACGAGCTTTCGGAGCACTGCTCCTTCGTCAGGTGAAGTGAAGGAATACAAATCAGCAAAGCATATATAGACAGAGAACAATGTGTAGCGTACAATGTCAGACGACTTTCTGAATGCCCTCCATCACACCTCGGCAGAGATACAATCAGGCCAGTCAGGAAGGCATTACATCAAAGACACAGCAAAATACAGCTAAGACAATGAGGTGGGGTCACAGGGGGTCCAACGTGTCAAATGCTGCAGTCTGTATGGTTAAGCTTTTTACTTTTTTTTTAAAAACTGGAAATCACATCTGTGAACAAGCCAACGACGACTCGAGTCTGGATGACTCTACGTCATGTAGTGTGACATGAAATCAAGATCCCGGTTGAGGCCGTCCTCATGGGTACGGAACTTGGCTGTCAGTTTCTGCTCGATGATTTTGCGTTTTGTGTTTCGAAGGCCACCTTGGAGAACGCTTACCCGAAGATCCGAGGCTGAGTGTCCTTGACTGCTGAAGTGTTCCCCGACTGGGAGGTAACAATCCTGCCTGGTGATTGTTGCGCGGTGTCCGTTCATATGTTGTCGCAGTGTCTGCATGGTCTCGCCGATGTACCATGCTGCGGTGCATCCTTTCCTGCAACGTATGAGGTAGACAACGTTGGTCGAGTCACATGAGTATGTACCATGTACCTGGTGGGTAGTGTCCTCACGTGTGATGATGGTATCTGTGTTGATGATCTGGCATGTCTTGCAGAGGTTGCCGTGGCAGGGTTGTGTGGTGTCGTGGTCGCTGTTCTCCTGAAAGCTGGGTAATTTGCTGCGAACGATGGTACTTTTGAGGTTAGGCGGCTGCTTGAAGGCGAGTAGTGGAGGCGTGGGGATGGCCTTAGCGAGGTGTTCGTCGTCATCGATGACATGTTGAAGGCTGCGAAGAACATGGCGTAGTTTCTCCACTCTGGGGAAGTACTGGACGACGTAGGGTACTCTGTTGGTTGTGTCCCGTGTTCGCCTTCTGAGGAGGTCTATGCGATTTACCCTACGTCATCCAGTACTTCCCCGGAGCGGAGAAACTACGCCATGTTCTTCGCAGCCTTCAACATGTCATCGATGACGACGAACACCTCGCTAAGGCCATCCCCACGCCTCCACTACTCGCCTTCAAGCAGCCGCCTAACCTCAAAAGTACCATCGTTCGCAGCAAATTACCCAGCTGTCAGGAGAACAGCGACCACGACACCACACAACCCTGCCACGGCAACCTCTGCAAGACATGCCAGATCATCAACACAGATACCATCATCACACGTGAGGACACTACCCACCAGGTACATGGTACATACTCATGTGACTCAGCCAACGTTGTCTACCTCATACGTTGCAGGAAAGGATGCACCGGAGCATGCTACATCGGCGAGACCATGCAGACACTGAGACAACGTATGAACGGACACCGCGCAACAATCGCCAGGCAGGATTGTTACCTCCCAGTCGGGGAACACTTCAGCAGTCAAGGACATTCAGCCTCGGATCTGCGGGTAAGCGTTCTCCAAGGCGGCCTTCGAAACACACAACAACGCAAAATCATCGAGCAGAAACTGATAGCCAAGTTCCGCACCCATGAGGACGGCCTCAACCGGGATCTTGGTTTCATGTCACGCTACATGACGTAGAGTCATCCAGACTCGAGTCGTCGTTGGCTTGTTCACAGATGTGATTTCCAGTTTAAAAAAAAAGTAAAAAGCTTAACCATACAGACTGCAGCATTTGACACGTTGGACCCCCTGTGACCCCACCTCATTGTCTTAGCTGTATTTTGCTGTGTCTTTGATGTAATGCCTTCCTGACTGGCCTGATTGTATCTCTGCCGAGGTGTGATGGAGGGCAGTCAGAAAGTCGTCTGACATTGTACGCTACACATTGTTCTCTGTCTATATATGCTTTGTATCTTATTTGTATTCCCTCACTTTACCTGACGAAGGAGCAGCGCTCCGAAAGCTCGTGATTTCAAATAAAACTGTTGGACTATAACCTGGTGTTGTGCGACTTCTCATTTTTGTCCACCCCAGTCCAACACCGGCATCTCCGCATCTCGATCAAGTTAGTTAAACACGATTCTCCTTTAACAAATCCATACTGGCTTTCCTTAATTAATCCACACTTGTCCAAGTGACTGTTAATTTTGTCCCTGATTATTGTTTCTAAAAGCTTCCCCACTACTGAGGTTAAACTGTCTGGCCTGTAGTTGCTGAGTTTATCTTTACACCCTTTTTTGAACAAGGGTGTAACATTTGCAATTCTCCAGTCCTCTGGCACCACCCCCGTTTGTAAGGAGGATTGGAAGATTATGGCCAGTACCTCCACGATTTCTTCCTTCACTTCCCTCAGCATCCTAGGATGCATCTCATCTGGTCCTGGTGACTTATCTACTTTAAGTACAGCCAGCCTTCCTAATACCTCCTCTTTATCAATTTTTATCCCATCCAGTATCTCCTCTACCTCCTCCTTCACTATGTCTATGGCAGCATCTTCTTCCTTGGTGAAGACAGATGCAAAGTACTCATTTAGTACCTCAGCCATACCCTCTGCCTCCATGCGTAGATCTCCTTTTTGGTCCCTAATTGGCCCCACCCCCTCCTCTTACTACCCGTTTACTATTTATATGCCTATAGAAGACTTTTGGATTACCTTTTATTTTGGCTGCCATTCTATTCTCATACCCTCTCTTTGCCCCTCTTATTTTCTTTTTCACTTCTCTATATATAGCCTGATTCTCAGATGTATTCTCAACCTGACATCTGTCATACGCGCTCTTTTTTTGCTTCATCTTACTCTATCTCTTTCGTCATCCAGGGAGCTCTGACTTTAGTTGCCCCACCTTTCCCCCTAGTGGGAACGTACCTCGACTGTACCCGAACTATTTCCTCTTTAAAGGCAGCCCATTGTTCCATTACAGTTTTGCCTGCCAATCTTTGATTCCAATTTACCCGGGCCAGATCCGTTCTCATCCCACTGAAATTGGCCTTCCTCCAATGAAGTATTTTTACTCTACTTGGAGGTGATGGTGTTCCCATACACCTGCTTGCGGTGGTGGGGGTCGTGGGTTTGGGAGGTGCTGCTGAAGAAGCCTTGGCGAGTTGCTGCAGTGCATCATGTAGATGGTACACACTGCAGCCACGGTGTGCCGGTGGTGGAGGGAGTGGTATTGAGTCCAGTCACGGGCAACAATCAAGCGAACTGCTCTGTCCAGGATGGTGTTGATCTTCTTGCGTGTTGCTGCAGCTCCATCCATCCAGGTGAGTGGTGGGTGTCCCATCACACTCCTGACTTGAGCCTTGTAGCTGATAGAGAGGCTTTGTGGAGTCAGAAAATGAGCCACTTGTCACAGAGTACATAGAATGATATAGAATATAAAAATAGGGAGGTATTGCTTCAGTTGTACAAGGTATTGGTGAGACCGCACCTGGAATACTGCATACAGTTTTGGTGTCCTTACTTAAGGAAAGACATCCTTGCTCTCGAGGCAGTGCAAAAAAGGTTCATTCGGTTAATCCCGGGGATGAGGGGGTGGTCATATGAGGAGAGGTTGGGTAGATTGGGACTCTACTCATTGGAGTTCAGAAGAATGAGAGGCGATCTTATTGAAACATATAAGATTGTGAAGGGGTTGGATCGGGTGGATGCGGGGAGGATGTTCCCGATGACGGGTGAGACGAGAACTAGGGGACATAGTCTTAGAATAAGGGGCTGCTCTTTCAAAACTGAGATGAGGAGGAACTACTTCACTCAGAGGGTGGTAGGTCCATGGAATATGCTGCCACAAAAAGCTGTAGAAGCTACAACATTAATTAAATTTAAAACAGAAATAGACAGTTTCCTAGAAGTAAAGGGCATTAAGGGTTACGGGGAGCGGGCAGGAATTTGGACATGAGTCTAGGTTCGGATCGGTCATGGCCCTGTGGGTAGTGGAGCGGGCCCAGGGACTGTGTAGCCTGATTCTGCTCCTATTTCGTGTGTGCAATTCTGTTAGATGCAGGAGATGGTTCTGTGATAGATAGTAGATTGGCGGTTAGGATCAGATCAGCCATGATCTTATTGAATGGCGGAGCAGGCTCGAGGGGCCGATTGGCCTACTCCTGCTCCTATTTCTTATGTTCTTATATCGAATGTCCGGCACAGAAACAGGCCATTCGGCCCAACTGGTCCGTGCCGGTGTTTCTGCTCCACACGAGTCTCCTCCCTCCCCTCTTCATCTCACCCCATCAGCATAACCTATTCTTTTCTCCC
Organism: Squalus acanthias; assembly: GCA_030390025.1. NCBI lineage: Eukaryota > Metazoa > Chordata > Chondrichthyes > Squaliformes > Squalidae > Squalus > Squalus acanthias. Next base: position 23,574,728 of record CM059450.1, read on the forward strand.
TCATGCATTTATCTAGCTTCTCCTGAAATACATCTGTTCAATAAGGTTGGTCGAGCATAACCTGCACTTTTGAAATCCGTGCTGACTATTTATTATATTTTCAGTTTCTAGATGTTTTTCTTTGAGTAAAGATTCCATTATCTTTACCACCGACGTTAAGCTAACTGGTCTATAGTTCCCTGGACTTGTTCTATTTCCCTTTTTAAAGATAGGAATCACATCAGCTGTCCGCCAGTCCTCTGGCACTATTCCCTTGTTGAATTTATACATACGTACACCAGTGCCTCTGCTATCTCTTCCTTAGCTTCTTTGAATACCCAGCCCTTGCCTTGCCCTTGTAGCCATGGTGTTGAAATGCTGTTCTAGTTCATCTTCTGGTCAATGTTGACCCTCAAATGTTACCTGCCACCTGTCAGCCCAAGCCTGGGTGTTATCCGGGTGCTATTGTAGACTGGCACGGGCTGCTTCATTATCAGAGGAGTTGGAGCTGATCACTGTGGAATTGTCAGTGAGCAGCCCCACTCCTGACTTATGATGGAGGGAAGGTCATTGATGGAGCAGCTGAAGGTGGCTGGGCTGAGAACATTTCCCTGAGGAACTCCTGCAGCGCTGTCCTGGAGCTGAGGTGACTGGCCTCCGACAACCACAACCACTTTCTTTAGTGTCGAGTGTGACTCCCAACACTGAAGGGCTTTCCCTTTGACCCCTATTGGCCTCAGTTTTGCTCGAGCTCCTTGCTGCCGTACTGGGTTGCGTTCTGTCTTGATGGCGAGTGCAGATACTCTCCCCTCTCATTCCGCGATCCATCCATGTCTGGATCAAGGCTGTGATGAGATTTGGTGCCAAGTGATTCTGCGGAACCTGAACTGAGTGTCAGTGAGCAGGTTATTGGCGCGCAGGTTTCATTTGATGGCACTATTGATGATTCCTTCCCTCACTTTACTGATGATTGGGGATGGGGGAGTCTGATAGGGCAGTAATTGACTGTTAGATTAGTGTGTCAGTCGTGGCTCAGTGGGTAGCACTCTCTCTCCTCTGAGTCAGAAGGTTGTGGGTTCAAGCCCCACTCCAGAGACTTGAGCACAAAATTCCAGGCTGACACTCCAGTGCAGTGCTGAGGGAGTGCTGCACTGTCGGAGGTTCCGTCTTTCAGATGAGACGTTAAACCGAGGCCCCGTCTGTTCTCTTGGGTGGACGTAAAAGATCCTGTGACACTATTGCGAAGAAGAGCAGGGGAGTTCACCCCAGAGTCCTGGTCAATATTCATCCTTCAATCAACATCACTAAAACAGATTATCTGGTCATTATCACATTGCTGTTTGCTGTGTGCAAATTGGCTGCTGCGTTTCCTACATTACAACAGTGACTACACTTCCAAAAGTACTTCATTGGCTGTAAAATGCTTTGGGATGTCCGGTGGTTGTGAAAGGCGCAATAGAATATCTTTCTCTCTTTAGATTTATCCAGTATTTTGTGGATAGGACACACCTGGGGAATCCTCCACATGGTGTCTGTACAGGATGCTGTACAGGAGCAGCTTGGCTTGGCTCAGCTCGGGGAGATGGCTAGCTGGGTGCTTAATGTCACTCAGTGCTTAATGTCACCCAGTGCTTAATGTCACCCAGTGCTTAATGTCACCCAGTACTTAATCTCACTCAGCTGCTTAATGTCACCCAGTGTTTAATGTCACCCAGTGCTTAATGTCACCCAGTGCTTAATGTCACCCAGTGCTTAATGTCCCCCAGTGATTAATGTCACTCAGTGCTTAATGTCACCCAGTGCTTAATGTCACCCAGTGCTTAATGTCACCCAGTGTTTAATGTCACCCAGTGCTTAATGTCACCCAGTGCTTAATGTCACCCAGTGCTTAATGTCCCCCAGTGATTAATGTCACTCAGTGATTAATGTCCCCCAGTGATTAATGTCACTCAGTGATTAATGTCACCCAGTGATTAATGTCACCGAGTGATTAATGTCACCCAGTGCTTAATCTCACTCAGCTGCTTAATGTCACTCAGTGCTTAATGTCACTCAGTGCTTAATGTCACTCAGTGCTTAATGTCACCCAGTGCTTAATGTCACCCAGTGCTTAATGTCACTCAGTGCTTAATGTCACCCAGTGCTTAATGTCACTCAGCTGCTTAATGTCACCCAGTGCTTAATGTCACCCAGTGCTTAATGTCACCCAGTGCTTAATGTCACCCAGTGCTTAATGTCACTCAGTGCTTAATGTCACCCAGTGCTTAATGTCACCCAGTGCTTAATGTCACCCAGTGATTAATGTCACTCAGTGATTAATGTCACTCAGTGATTAATGTCACTCAGTGCTTAATGTCACCCAGTGATTAATGTCACCCAGTGATTAATGTCACCCAGTGCTTAATGTCACCCAGTGATTAATGTCACTCAGTGCTTAATGTCCCCCAGTGATTAATGTCACTCAGTGCTTAATGTCACTCAGTGCTTAATGTCACTCAGTGATTAATGTCACTCAGTGCTTAATGTCACTCAGTGATTAATGTCACCCAGTGATTAATGTCACTCAGTGCTTAAAGTCACTCAGTGATTAATGTCACCCAGTGATTAATGTCACTCAGTGCTTAATGTCACCCAGTGATTAATGTCCCCCAGTGATTAATGTCCCCCAGTGATTAATGTCACTCAGTGCTTAATGTCACTCAGTGATTAATGTCACCCAGTGATTAATGTCACTCAGTGCTTAATGTCACTCAGTGATTAATGTCACTCAGTGCTTAATGTCACTCAGTGATTAATGTCACTCTGTGCTTAATGTCACTCAGTGATTAATGTCACCCAGTGATTAATGTCACTCAGTGCTTAAAGTCACTCAGTGATTAATGTCACCCAGTGATTAATGTCACTCAGTGCTTAATGTCACCCAGTGATTAATGTCCCCCAGTGATTAATGTCCCCCAGTGATTAATGTCACTCAGTGCTTAATGTCACTCAGCTGCTTAATGTCACCCAGTGCTTAATGTCACCCAGTGCTTAATGTCACCCAGTGCTTAATGTCACCCAGTGCTTAATGTCACTCAGTGCTTAATGTCACCCAGTGCTTAATGTCACCCAGTGCTTAATGTCACCCAGTGCTTAATCTCACTCAGCTGCTTAATGTCACCCAGTGCTTAATCTCACTCAGCTGCTTAATGTCACCCAGTGCTTAATGTCACCCAGTGCTTAATGTCACTTAGCTGCTTAATGTCACCCAGTGCTTAATGTCACCCAGTGCTTAATGTCACTCAGTGCTTAATGTCACCCAGTGCTTAATGTCACTCAGCTGCTTAATGTCACCCAGTGCTTAATGTCACCCAGTGCTTAATGTCACCCAGTGCTTAATGTCACCCAGTGCTTAATGTCACTCAGTGCTTAATGTCACCCAGTGCTTAATGTCACCCAGTGCTTAATGTCACCCAGTGCTTAATCTCACTCAGCTGCTTAATGTCACCCAGTGCTTAATGTCACCCAGTGCTTAATGTCACCCAGTGCTTAATGTCACTTAGCTGCTTAATGTCACCCAGTGCTTAATGTCACCCAGTGCTTAATGTCACCCAGTGCTTAATGTCACCCAGTGCTTAATGTCACCCAGTGCTTAATGTCACTCAGTGCTTAATGTCACTCAGTGCTTAATGTCACTCAGTGCTTAATGTCACTCAGTGCTTAATGTCACTCAGCTGCTTAATGTCAACCAGTGCTTAATGTCACTCAGTGCTTAATGTCACCCAGTGCTTAATGTCACTCAGTGCTTAATGTCACCCAGTGCTTAATGTCACTCAGCTGCTTAATGTCAACCAGTGCTTAATGTCACTCAGTGCTTAATGTCACCCAGTGCTTAATGTCAGCCAGTACTTAATCTCACTCAGCTGCTTAATGTCACTCTGCTTAATGTCACTCAGTGCTTAATGTCACCCAGTTCTTAATGTCACTCTGCTTGATGTCACCCAGTGCTTAATGTCACCCAGTGCTTAATGTCACCCAGTGCTTAATGTCACTCTGCTTAATGTCACCCAGTGCTTAATGTCACCCAGTGCTTAATGTCACTCTGCTTAATGTCACCCAGTGCTTAATGTCACCCAGTGCTTAATCTCACTCAGCTGCTTAATGTCACTCTGCTTAATGTCACTCAGTGCTTAATGTCACCCAGTTCTTAATGTCACTCTGCTTGATGTCACCCAGTGCTTAATGTCACCCAGTGCTTAATGTCACCCAGTGCTTAATGTCACCCAGTGCTTAATGTCACTCAGTGCTTAATGTCACCCAGTGCTTAATGTCACTCAGTGCTTAATGTCACTCAGTGCTTAATGTCACCCAGTGCTTAATGTCACCCAGTGCTTAATGTCACTCAGTGTTTAATGTCACTCAGTGCTTAATGTCACCCAGTGCTTAATCTCACTCTGCTTAATGTCACCCAGTGCTTAATGTCACCCAGTGCTTAATGTCACTCTGCTTAATGTCACTCAGTGCTTAATGTCACTCTGCTTAATGTCGCTCAGTGCTTAATGTCACCCAGTGCTTAATGTCACTCTGCTTGATGTCACCCAGTGCTTAATGTCACCCAGTGCTTAATGTCACTCTGCTTAATGTCACTCAGTGCTTAATGTCACTCAGTGTTTAATGTCACTCAGTGCTTAATGTCACTCTGCTTAATGTCACTCAGTGCTTAATGTCACTCTGCTTAATGTCGCCCAGTGCTTAATGTCACCCAGTGCTTAATGTCACTCTGCTTAATGTCGCCCAGTGCTTAATGTCACCCAGTGCTTAATGTCACTCTGCTTAATGTCACTCAGTGCTTAATGTCACCCAGTGCTTAATGTCACTCAGTGTTTAATGTCACTCAGTGTTTAATGTCACCCAGTGCTTAATGTCACCCAGTGCTTAATGTCACTCAGTGTTTAATGTCACTCAGTGCTTAATGTCACTCAGTGCTTAATGTCACCCAGTGCTTAATGTCACTCAGTGTTTAATGTCACTCAGTGTTTAATGTCACCCAGTGCTTAATGTCACCCAGTGCTTAATGTCACTCAGTGTTTAATGTCACTCAGTGCTTAATGTCACTCAGTGTTTAATGTCACTCAGTGCTTAATGTCACCCAGTGCTTAATGTCACCCAGTGCTTAATGTCACTCAGTGTTTAATGTCACCCAGTGCTTAATGTCACCCAGTGCTTAATGTCACTCAGTGTTTAATGTCACTCAGTGCTTAATGTCACCCAGTGCTTAATGTCACTCAGTGCTTAATGTCACTCTGCTTAATGTCACCCAGTGCTTAATGTCACTCAGCTGCTTAATGTCACCCAGTGTTTAATGTCACTCAGTGCTTAATGTCACCCAGTGCTTAATGTCACTCAGTGCTTAATGTCACCCAGTGCTTAATGTCACTCAGCTGCTTAATGTCACCCAGTGCTTAATGTCCCCCAGTGATTAATGTCACTCAGTGCTTAATGTCACCCAGTGTTTAATGTCACTCAGTGCTTAATGTCACTCAGTGCTTAATGTCACCCAGTGCTTAATGTCACTCAGTGCTTAATGTCACCCAGTGCTTAATGTCACTCAGTGCTTAATGTCACCCAGTGCTTAATGTCACTCAGTGCTTAATGTCACTCAGTGCTTAATGTCACTCAGTGTTTAATGTCACTCAGTGCTTAATGTCACTCAGTGTTTAATGTCACTCAGTGCTTAATGTCACTCAGTGCTTAATGTCACTCAGTGCTTAATGTCACTCAGCTGCTTAATGTCAATCAGTGCTTAATGTCACCCAGTGATTAATGTCCCCCAGTGATTAATGTCCCCCAGTGATTAATGTCACTCAGTGCTTAATGTCACTCAGTGATTAATGTCACCCAGTGATTAATGTCACTCAGTGCTTAATGTCACTCAGTGATTAATGTCACTCAGTGCTTAATGTCACTCAGTGATTAATGTCACTCTGTGCTTAATGTCACTCAGTGATTAATGTCACCCAGTGATTAATGTCACTCAGTGCTTAAAGTCACTCAGTGATTAATGTCACCCAGTGATTAATGTCACTCAGTGCTTAATGTCACCCAGTGATTAATGTCCCCCAGTGATTAATGTCCCCCAGTGATTAATGTCACTCAGTGCTTAATGTCACTCAGCTGCTTAATGTCACCCAGTGCTTAATGTCACCCAGTGCTTAATGTCACCCAGTGCTTAATGTCACCCAGTGCTTAATGTCACTCAGTGCTTAATGTCACCCAGTGCTTAATGTCACCCAGTGCTTAATGTCACCCAGTGCTTAATCTCACTCAGCTGCTTAATGTCACCCAGTGCTTAATCTCACTCAGCTGCTTAATGTCACCCAGTGCTTAATGTCACCCAGTGCTTAATGTCACTTAGCTGCTTAATGTCACCCAGTGCTTAATGTCACCCAGTGCTTAATGTCACTCAGTGCTTAATGTCACCCAGTGCTTAATGTCACTCAGCTGCTTAATGTCACCCAGTGCTTAATGTCACCCAGTGCTTAATGTCACCCAGTGCTTAATGTCACCCAGTGCTTAATGTCACTCAGTGCTTAATGTCACCCAGTGCTTAATGTCACCCAGTGCTTAATGTCACCCAGTGCTTAATCTCACTCAGCTGCTTAATGTCACCCAGTGCTTAATGTCACCCAGTGCTTAATGTCACCCAGTGCTTAATGTCACTTAGCTGCTTAATGTCACCCAGTGCTTAATGTCACCCAGTGCTTAATGTCACCCAGTGCTTAATGTCACCCAGTGCTTAATGTCACCCAGTGCTTAATGTCACTCAGTGCTTAATGTCACTCAGTGCTTAATGTCACTCAGTGCTTAATGTCACTCAGTGCTTAATGTCACTCAGCTGCTTAATGTCACCCAGTGCTTAATGTCACTCAGTGCTTAATGTCACCCAGTGCTTAATGTCACTCAGTGCTTAATGTCACCCAGTGCTTAATGTCACTCAGCTGCTTAATGTCAACCAGTGCTTAATGTCACTCAGTGCTTAATGTCACCCAGTGCTTAATGTCAGCCAGTACTTAATCTCACTCAGCTGCTTAATGTCACTCTGCTTAATGTCACTCAGTGCTTAATGTCACCCAGTTCTTAATGTCACTCTGCTTGATGTCACCCAGTGCTTAATGTCACCCAGTGCTTAATGTCACCCAGTGCTTAATGTCACTCTGCTTAATGTCACCCAGTGCTTAATGTCACCCAGTGCTTAATGTCACTCTGCTTAATGTCACCCAGTGCTTAATGTCACCCAGTGCTTAATCTCACTCAGCTGCTTAATGTCACTCTGCTTAATGTCACTCAGTGCTTAATGTCACCCAGTTCTTAATGTCACTCTGCTTGATGTCACCCAGTGCTTAATGTCACCCAGTGCTTAATGTCACCCAGTGCTTAATGTCACCCAGTGCTTAATGTCACTCAGTGCTTAATGTCACCCAGTGCTTAATGTCACTCAGTGCTTAATGTCACTCAGTGCTTAATGTCACCCAGTGCTTAATGTCACCCAGTGCTTAATGTCACTCAGTGTTTAATGTCACTCAGTGCTTAATGTCACCCAGTGCTTAATCTCACTCTGCTTAATGTCACCCAGTGCTTAATGTCACCCAGTGCTTAATGTCACTCTGCTTAATGTCACTCAGTGCTTAATGTCACTCTGCTTAATGTCGCTCAGTGCTTAATGTCACCCAGTGCTTAATGTCACTCTGCTTGATGTCACCCAGTGCTTAATGTCACCCAGTGCTTAATGTCACTCTGCTTAATGTCACTCAGTGCTTAATGTCACTCAGTGTTTAATGTCACTCAGTGCTTAATGTCACTCTGCTTAATGTCACTCAGTGCTTAATGTCACTCTGCTTAATGTCGCCCAGTGCTTAATGTCACCCAGTGCTTAATGTCACTCTGCTTAATGTCGCCCAGTGCTTAATGTCACCCAGTGCTTAATGTCACTCTGCTTAATGTCACTCAGTGCTTAATGTCACCCAGTGCTTAATGTCACTCAGTGTTTAATGTCACTCAGTGTTTAATGTCACCCAGTGCTTAATGTCACCCAGTGCTTAATGTCACTCAGTGTTTAATGTCACTCAGTGCTTAATGTCACTCAGTGCTTAATGTCACCCAGTGCTTAATGTCACTCAGTGTTTAATGTCACTCAGTGTTTAATGTCACCCAGTGCTTAATGTCACCCAGTGCTTAATGTCACTCAGTGTTTAATGTCACTCAGTGCTTAATGTCACTCAGTGTTTAATGTCACTCAGTGCTTAATGTCACCCAGTGCTTAATGTCACCCAGTGCTTAATGTCACTCAGTGTTTAATGTCACCCAGTGCTTAATGTCACCCAGTGCTTAATGTCACTCAGTGTTTAATGTCACTCAGTGCTTAATGTCACCCAGTGCTTAATGTCACTCAGTGCTTAATGTCACTCTGCTTAATGTCACCCAGTGCTTAATGTCACTCAGCTGCTTAATGTCACCCAGTGTTTAATGTCACTCAGTGCTTAATGTCACCCAGTGCTTAATGTCACTCAGTGCTTAATGTCACCCAGTGCTTAATGTCACTCAGCTGCTTAATGTCACCCAGTGCTTAATGTCCCCCAGTGATTAATGTCACTCAGTGCTTAATGTCACCCAGTGTTTAATGTCACTCAGTGCTTAATGTCACTCAGTGCTTAATGTCACCCAGTGCTTAATGTCACTCAGTGCTTAATGTCACCCAGTGCTTAATGTCACTCAGTGCTTAATGTCACCCAGTGCTTAATGTCACTCAGTGCTTAATGTCACTCAGTGCTTAATGTCACTCAGTGTTTAATGTCACTCAGTGCTTAATGTCACTCAGTGCTTAATGTCACTCAGTGCTTAATGTCACTCAGCTGCTTAATGTCAATCAGTGCTTAATGTCACTCAGCTGCTTAATGTCACCCAGTGCTTAATGTCACTCAGCTGCTTAATGTCAATCAGTGCTTAATGTCACTCAGTGCTTAATGTCACTCAGTGCTTAATGTCACCCAGTGCTTAATGTCACCCAGTGCTTAATGTCACTCAGTGCTTAATGTCACCCAGTGCTTAATGTCACTCAGTGCTTAATGTCACCCAGTGCTTAATGTCACTCAGCTGCTTAATGTCACCCAGTGCTTAATGTCACTCAGTGCTTAATGTCACCCAGTGCTTAATGTCACCCAGTGCTTAATGTCACCCAGTGTTTAATGTCACTCAGTGCTTAATGTCACCCAGTGCTTAATGTCACTCAGCTGCTTAATGTCACCCAGTGCTTAATGTCACCCAGTGCTTAATGTCACCCAGTGCTTAATGTCACTCAGTGCTTAATGTCACCCAGTGCTTAATGTCACTCAGTGCTTAATGTCACCCAGTGCTTAATGTCACTCAGCTGCTTAATGTCACCCAGTGCTTAATGTCACTCAGTGCTTAATGTCACCCAGTGCTTAATGTCACCCAGTGCTTAATGTCACTCAGCTGCTTAATGTCACCCAGTGCTTAATGTCACTCAGTGCTTAATGTCACCCAGTGCTTAATGTCACTCAGCTGCTTAATGTCACCCAGTGCTTAATGTCACTCAGTGCTTAATGTCACCCAGTGCTTAATGTCACTCAGCTGCTTAATGTCACCCAGTGCTTAATGTCACTCAGTGCTTAATGTCACTCAGTGCTTAATGTCACTCAGTGTTTAATGTCACTCAGCTGCTTAATGTCACCCAGTGCTTAATGTCACTCAGTGTTTAATGTCACTCAGCTGCTTAATGTCACTCAGTGCTTAATGTCACTCAGTGTTTAATGTCACTCAGTGCTTAATGTCACTCAGTGCTCAATGTCACCCAGTGCTTAATGTCACCCAGTGCTTAATGTCACTCAGTGCTTAATGTCACTCAGTGCTTAATGTCACCCAGTGCTTAATGTCACTCAGCTGCTTAATGTCACCCAGTGCTTAATGTCACCCAGTGCTTAATGTCACTCAGTGCTTAATGTCACCCAGTGCTTAATGTCACCCAGTGCTTAATGTCACCCAATGCTTAATGTCACCCAGTGCTTAATGTCACCCAGTGCTTAATGTCCCCCAGTGATTAATGTCACTCAGTGATTAATGTCACCCAGTGATTAATGTCACCGAGTGCTTAATGTCCCCCAGTGCTTAATGTCACCCAGTGCTTAATGTCACCCAGTGCTTAATGTCCCCCAGTGATTAATGTCACTCAGTGCTTAATGTCACCCAGTGCTTAATGTCACCCAGTGATTAATGTCACCCAGTGCTTAATGTCACTCAGTGATTAATGTCACTCAGTGCTTAATGTCACCCAGTGCTTAATGTCACTCAGCTGCTTAATGTCACCCAGTGCTTAATGTCACCCAGTGCTTAATGTCACCCAGTGCTTAATGTCCCCCAGTGATTAATGTCACTCAGTGATTAATGTCCCCCAGTGCTTAATGTCACTCAGTGCTTAATGTCACCCAGTGCTTAATGTCCCCCAGTGATTAATGTCACTCAGTGATTAATGTCACTCAGTGCTTAATGTCACTCAGTGATTAATGTCACCCAGTGATTAATGTCACCCAGTGCTTAATGTCACCCAGTGCTTAATGTCACTCAGTGATTAATGTCACTCAGTGATTAATGTCACCCAGTGCTTAATGTCACTCAGTGCTTAATGTCACCCAGTGATTAATGTCACTCAGTGATTAATGTCACCCAGTGCTTAATGTCACTCAGTGCTTAATGTCACCCAGTGCTTAATGTCACCCAGTGCTTAATGTCACTCAGTGCTTAATGTCACTCAGTGATTAATGTCACTCAGTGATTAATGTCACCCAGTGCTTAATGTCACTCAGTGCTTAATGTCACCCAGTGCTTAATGTCACCCAGTGATTAATGTCACTCAGTGATTAATGTCACTCAGTGATTAATGTCACTCAGTGCTTAATGTCACCCAGTGATTAATGTCACCCAGTGATTAATGTCACCCAGTGCTTAATGTCACCCAGTGATTAATGTCACTCAGTGCTTAATGTCCCCCAGTGATTAATGTCACCCAGTGATTAATGTCACTCAGTGCTTAATGTCACTCAGTGCTTAATGTCACTCAGTGATTAATGTCACTCAGTGCTTAATGTCACTCAGTGATTAATGTCACTCAGTGCTTAATGTCACTCAGTGATTAATGTCACCCAGTGATTAATGTCACTCAGTGCTTAAAGTCACTCAGTGATTAATGTCACCCAGTGATTAATGTCACTCAGTGCTTAATGTCACCCAGTGATTAATGTCCCCCAGTGATTAATGTCCCCCAGTGATTAATGTCACTCAGTGCTTAATGTCACTCAGTGATTAATGTCACCCAGTGATTAATGTCACTCAGTGCTTAATGTCACTCAGTGCTTAATGTCACTCAGTGATTAATGTCACTCAGTGCTTAATGTCACTCAGTGATTAATGTCACTCTGTGCTTAATGTCACTCAGTGATTAATGTCACCCAGTGATTAATGTCACTCAGTGCTTAAAGTCACTCAGTGATTAATGTCACCCAGTGATTAATGTCACTCAGTGCTTAATGTCACCCAGTGATTAATGTCCCCCAGTGATTAATGTCCCCCAGTGATTAATGTCACTCAGTGCTTAATGTCACTCAGTGATTAATGTCACCCAGTGATTAATGTCACTCAGTGCTTAAAGTCACTCAGTGATTAAAGTCACTCAGTGATTAATGTCACTCAGTGATTAATGTCACTCAGTGATTAATGTCACCCAGTGCTTAATGTCACCCAGTGATTAATGTCCCCCAGTGATTAATGTCCCCCAGTGATTAATGTCCCCCAGTGATTAATGTCACCCAGTGATTAATGTCACCCAGTGATTAATGTCACGTGGAGTGAAGCGATTTGTCTGGCGGTGGATTCTATTATGGTGGGGACCTCTGGAGGAGGAGGAACAGGACTCAGAATTGTTGGCTGAGACACTTGCAAATCCTTCAGCCTGGTCTCTTGCTCGCATGCTGGGCTCCTCCATGGATGAAGAGAGCAGAGTTCGTGGAGCCTCCTCCTCCTGTATTGATTTGTTTGGTTCCTGGGAGGTGGCCCTCCCTAGTCACCCTGAGGAGGTGCTGGTGATTGGGTGGATTCCGAGGGCAGTTAATAGTCAACCATGTTGGTGTGGGACTGGAGTCACCTGTAGGCCCAGACCGGGTAAGGACGGCCGGTTCACTTACCTGAAGGACCTTAGTGAACCAGTTGGGTTTTTACAACAATTGAGAGCTTCACGGTCACTTTTACTGATGCCAGCTTTTTATTTTCAGATTTATTGAATGAATTAAAATTCTCAAACTGCCCTGGTGGGATTTGAACTCCTGTTCTCTGGATTATTAGTCCACCCCTTTGGATTACGCGTCCAGTAAGATAACCACTACACTACCATATGCAATCCAAGTTAGTTCCCTGGTTGACTGGATGTGGTAGTGCGACTGCCCCATGGGTGCTGGGGCTGTTTAGTGCTGTCTGATGTCTGCCTTGTGTAATAGCTTCATCAGGTTGGGACCTCATTCCGAGGGGCACCAAGGGCTGTTCATGACCCCCTCCCCACTTCGACATGCCACATTGAACCAGGGTTGGTCTTCCGGTTAGATGGTGATTGTCGAGTGAGAGATGTGTCAGGCTGTGAGGTTACGCAGCTTGCTGCTGTACAGTTCTGCTGCTGCTGATGGCCCACAGTGCCTCGAGGCAACCACTTTGTGCAGTTCGATCAATCCTCAGTCTGTCTCACTTCGCACGGTGGTAGTACCACGTACTGTTACTGCATTAGCCATTGTTTTGAATGGGCTGATGTCACAATCGTGACCAATGAAAAAGCTCGCAAGTATTTAAAAAAATCGATGCAATAAACGTCAACTTTTTCATCTTTTTTTTGATCAGGGGAATTCCGACTGTGCCTGGGACAGTGACACTTAAAAAGGATTCTCAGAATTTAATTGGGATCAGCATTGGAGGAGGGGCGCAGTACTGCCCCTGCTTATACATCGTGCAGGTAAAGCAACCCAGTGGAAGCGTCTTCTCTTGAAATAAGGTAACCTGTCTCTCTCTGTCTCTCTCTGTCTCCACCCGCTGCTGGCTGTCAAAGACTCTGCTCTCATATCCGTCTGTTCCTGGTTCACATCTTCCTCATCGCTTCACATGTTCCTGTGTTGGTTCATCCTTCCTCATTTACACCCTTCCCCATTTACACCCTTCCCCACTGAGATGTGGTTACTTGGGATTCTCAGTCATGCTGAAGGTATTCCATTTCTCCTCTTGCCTCCTACAGCGAGTGTCAGCCCAGTTCTCTCCTCTTCCCCTCTAAATCCACCCTGCTAATCTGTTCTCCCCACCGTCAGCCTTAGTTCAGTCCCTCGCCCACTCCTTATTGAAGTTCAGCTGTGCTCTCTTCCTAAGAGACTCGTGGATGTTTTCAAAGCCGAATGGTAACTCCATGAGCCGCCCACTCCCGCTCTGGGTTTTCCCGCTGTCCAGTTGTTGGAGTGTGATCCAGCGTGGGAGAGTGTCCGCTCCGCTCTGGCTCCGCTCTGCTCCAGCTCTGTTGGTGTGACCCATGGAGGGCCCTGGACTCACGTGGCATGTTTTCACCGGCAGGTTTTCGACAACACTCCGGCCGCTGTGGACGGGACCCTGGCCGCGGGCGATGAAATCGTCGGAGTGACGGGGAAATCGGTGAAGGGAAAAACGAAAGTGGAGGTGGCCAAGATGATTCAGGCTGTGAAGGTACGATGGAGAGGGGGAGGGGGCTGAAGGGGTGGAGGAGGGGTCGAGGGCCGTACGGGATCGGGGAGGGGCTGGGGGCCGTACGGGGTGGGAGTGAGAGAATTTTATACGTTTCAATGAGATCACCTCTCATTCTTTTAAACTCCAGAGAGTATCGGCCCATTCTGCTCAATCTCTCCTCATAGGACAGCCCTCTCATCCCAGGAATCAATCGAGTGAACCTTCATTGCACCGCCTCCAAGGCAAGTATATCCTTCCTCGGGTATGGAGACCAAAACTGTGCACAGTACTCCAGGTGTGGCCTCAGCAAGGCCCAGTACAATTGTAGCAAGACTTCCTCACTCGTGTACTCCAACCCCCTTGCAATAAAGGCCAACATATCATTTGCCTTCATAATTGCTTGCTGTACCTGCATGCTAAGTCATTGTGTTTCTTGTACGAGGACACCCAAATCCCTCTGAACACCAACATTTAATAGTTTCTCACCATTTAAAAAATATTCTGTTTTTCTATTCTTCCTGCCAAAGTGAATAACCTCATGATGCCTTTGATGGGAGAGTTGGAGTACTAAAGAGATCGGCTTCGATGGATGAGTTAGGGTACTAGAGGGATTGAATTTGATGGGTGAGTTAGATACTAGAGGGATGAGTTTCGATGGGAGAGTCACTGGACTAGAGGGATGGGCTTTGATGGGGAGTTTGGGGACTAGAGGGATGGGCTTCGATGGGGGAGTTTGGGGACTAGAGGGATGGGCTTCGATGGGGAGTTTGGGGACTAGAGGGATGGGCTTCGATGGGGAGTTTGGGGACTAGAGGGATGGGCTTCGATGGGGGAGTTTGGGGACTAGAGGGATGGGCTTCGATGGGGGAGTTTGGGGACTAGAGGGATGGGCTTCGATGGGGAGTTTGGGAACTAGAGGGATGGGCTTCGATGGGGGAGTTTGGGAACTAGAGGGATGGGCTTCGATGGGGGAGTTTGGGAACTAGAGGGATGGGCTTCGATGGGGAGTTTGGGGACTAGAGGGATGAGCTTCGATGGGGGAGGTTGGGAACTAGAGGGATGGGCTTCGATGGGGGAGTTTGGGAACTAGAGGGATGGGCTTCGATGGGGGAGTTTGGGAACTAGAGGGATGGGCTTCGATGGGAAGTTTGGGGACTAGAGGGATGGGCTTCGATGGGGAGTTTGGGGACTAGAGGGATGGGCTTCGATGGGGAGTTTGGGGACTAGAGGGATGGGCTTCGATGGGGAGTTTGGGGACTAGAGGGATGGGCTTTGATGGGAAGTTTGGGGACTAGAGGGATGGGCTTCGATGGGGAGTTTGGGGACTAGAGGGATGAGCTTCGATGGGGGAGTTTGGGGACTAGAGGGATGGGCTTTGATGGGAAGTTTGGGGACTAGAGGGATGGGCTTCGATGGGGAGTTTGGGGACTAGAGGGATGGGCCACGATGGGGAGTTTGGGGACTAGAGGGATGGGCTTTGATGGGGGAGTTTGGGGACTAGAGGGATGGGCTTCGATGGGGAGTTTGGGGGACTAGAGGGATGGGCTTCGATGGGGAGTTTGGGGACTAGAGGGATGGGCCACGATGGGGAGTTTGGGGACTAGAGGGATGGGCTTTGATGGGGGAGTTTGGGGACTAGAGGGATGGGCTTCGATGGGGAGTTTGGGGACTAGAGGGATGGGCTTCGATGGGGAGTTTGGGGACTAGAGGGATGGGCTTCGATGGGGGAAGTTTGGGAACTCCATTGGCCTTGGATCAAACAGCATATTCTCTTCCTTGACTGTCTCCTGTGTTCTCTAACTGGGAGGGCACAGATAAAGTGGATAGAAAGGACCTATTTCCCTTAGCAGAGGGGTCAAAAACCAGGGGGCGCAGATTTAAAGTAATTGGGGGCAGGTTTATAGGGGATTTGAGGGGAAATTTCTTCACCCAGAGGGTTGTGGGGGTCTGGAACTCACTGCCTGAAAGGGTGGTAGAGGCAGGAACCCTAACCACATTTAAAAAGTACTTGGATGTGCACTTGGGATGCTCTAACCTGCAGGGCTACGGACCAAGAGCTGGGAAGTGGGATTAGGCTGGATAGCTCTTTGTTGGCCGGCGCGGACACGATGGGCCGAAATGGCCTCCTTCCGTGCTGTAACTTTCTATGATTCTGTGATTCTATGGGGGTTTCGGTACAGTGATAAGTATTGTAAACAGCTGTTTTTTATGTATTAACTGTTCATTTAACATCCTGGAAGGGAGAAGTTACAATTCACTACAATAAACTCCAGGCCGATCCTAAACAGGGCAAGACTTTGGATATTGGTAAGCACTGTCTTAATTATTCAATGTGCTAATGTGCACACTGCCTTTAATCTCGTGGCCCCAGTTTCCTCAGCACCACCTATTGGCCGTGGATGAGGGGTGTCAGTTGGGCAGCGTATCCCCGTCACAGTCTTGTGCTGTGTTGTACCACGAGTGACATTGCAGAGTGGAGTGACGAGTGAGAGGCGTTTGTTCACTCACGCTTTTGCCGTTTTCCCACCTCTGTAACGCTCCGTCCCCCCCAGTAACGCTCCGCCCCCCCCAGTAACGCTCCGCCCCCCCAGTAACGCTCCGCCGCCCCCAGTAACGCTCCGCCCCCCCCAGTAACGCTCCGCCCCCCCGTAACGCTCCGCCCCCCCATAACGCTCTCCCCCCCTCCGCCCCCCCATAACACTCTCCCCCCCTCCACCCCCCCAGTAACGCTCCGCTCCCCCCAGTAACGCTCCGCCCCCCCATAACGCTCTCCCCCTCCGCCCCCCCAAGTAACGCTCCGCCCCCCCATAACGCTCTCCCCCTCCGCCCCCCCAAGTAACGCTCCGCCCCCCATAACGCTCTCCCCCCCTCCGCCCCCCCCATAACACTCTCCACCCCCCCATAACACTCTCCGCCCCCCCATAACGCTCTCCCCCCCTCCGCCCCCCCATAACGCCCTCCCCCCCTCCGCCCCCCCATAACGCTCTCCCCCCCTCCGCCCCCCCATAACGCTCTCCCCCCCTCCGCCCCCCCATAACGCTCTCCCCCCCTCCGCCCCCCCATAACGCTCTCCCCCCCTCCGCCCCCCCATAACGCTCTCCCCCCCTCCGCCCCCCCATAACGCTCTCCCGCCCCCCCCATAACGCTCTCCCCCCCTCCGCCCCCCCCATAACGCTCTCCCCCCCTCCGCCCCCCCATAACGCTCTCCCCCCCTCCGCCCCCCCCATAACGCTCTCCCCCCCTCCGCCCCCCCATAACGCTCTCCCCCCCCGCCCCCCCCATAACGCTCTCCCCCCCCGCCCCCCCCATAACGCTCTCCCCCCTCCGCCCCCCCATAATGCTCTCCCCCCCTCCGCCCCCCCACATAACGCTCTCCCCCCCTCCGCCCCCCCCATAACGCTCTCCCCCCTCCGCCCCCCCATAATGCTCTCCCCCCCTCCGCCCCCCCCATAACGCTCTCCCCCCCTCCGCCCCTCCATAACGCTCTCCCCCCCCTCCGCCCCCCCATAACGCTCTCCCCCCCTCCGCCCCCCCGCCATAGCGCTCTGCCCCCCTCGAACGAACCCAGCACTGTGACTGACTGAAGTGAGGTTATATCTTCCAAAACACAGCAAACCTTGGGCCAGAATTTACTGGCAATATAACAGCAGGTTTAACGTGCTCGCCGTTATTAGTGTGTACGTAACCCAGTGACTTGTGGTGAGGAAGAGAAACGCTGTGAGTTACGAATCGTCACATGTTTCTGGACAATTTTTGCCACTCTGCCATTAGCCGTACAAAAATGCCAGCTCGCCCTCACCCTTCCCATGAGTGTCACGAAGTTGCTGCATTTGCTCATTAATTGCCTGTTGAACGCGCCGCAGAAAGTTAGGGCTGGGACTTAATGACGTAAGGACCCTTTTGGTAAATCTTCCTACAATGCCACACTCAACCTCTCCGGCCCAGAACGAGAACAGTTTAAACTCCGGAGCCTCATTTCTACAGGTAGTAAATTGTTGTTGGAGATTGTTCAAATTTGAAATTTTTCCTTACTTTTCTTTTCTGTCTCTTTATTCTCTCTTTAATTCAATCTTTCTTTCCCTCTCTATTTCCCTTTCTGTATCTGATATGACTCTAATTCATCCTATTTCTTTCTCCGTCATTCCTCTGTTTCTTAATCCTTAAATCTCATTGGTTAAGCAGATAGACTGTTCACTAAGGTCCCCTCGCCGCGCCGTTATTCTCTCACACGTCCAGAAAGATTTTTCAAGCTGAAGGGTGCAGAACAAAATGCAACTCGCGAGGCTTGCAACAAGATGCCCCATTCCAGCAAAAACTCTGTGAGCACAGGCCCCAGAAAGCAGGCCGTGTCCCCATCATACCGAGAGGGAGATTCAGCTTTACTTTAGTGGAACCCAAGGAGGGAGTGAAGATTTAACGGTGACAGATTGTATCGTGTTTTGCAGTTCTGAAGAAAGTCAAGCATCGGCTGGTGGAGAACATGAGTTCTGGCACGGCGGACGCTCTGGGTCTGAGCCGAGCCATTCTGTGTAACGGTAAGTGAGGCCGGGGGTTTAATCTGGTTTAATAGGGGAGTGAGGCCGGGGGTTTAATAGGGGAGTGAGACCGGGGGTTTAATCTAGTTTAATAGGGGAGTGAGGCCGGGGGTTTAATCTGGTTTAATAGGGGAGTGAGCCCGGGGGTTTAATCTGGTTTAATAGGGGAGTGAGGCCGGGGGTTTAATCTGGTTTAATAGGGGAGTGAGACCCGACAACCCACAGTTTCAACAAATGGTCTTTCTTCCAGACGGATTAGTGAAGAAACTGGAGGAACTGGAAAGAACGGCAGAGCTTTACAAAGGTAAGGGGGAGGGGATCTGGGGAGGGGCAGGATCAAGGGGGGGTGGGTGAGCCCTGCGGGGTGGAGGGGGGCGGGTGGGAGAGGATCAGGGGGCGGGAGTGGGGATCGGGGGGTGGGGGAGAGGATTGGGGGTGGGGGGAGGATCGGGGGTTGGGAGAGGATCGGGGGTGGGGAGAGGATCGGGGGTGGGGGGAGGATCGGGGGTTGGGAGAGGATCGGGGGTGGGGAGAGGATCGGGGGTGGGGAGAGGATCGGGGGTGGGGGGAGGATCGGGGGTGGGGGGAGGATCGGGGGTGGGGGGAGGATCGGGGGTGGGGGGAGGATCGGGGGTGGGGGGAGGATCGGGGGTGGGGAGAGGATCGGGGGTGGGGAGAGGATCGGGGGTGGGGGGAGGATCGGGGGTTGGGGGAGAGGATCGGGGGGGGAGAGGATCGGGGGGTCGGGGGGAGAGGATCGGGGGGTCGGGGGGAGAGGATCAGGGGGTGGGGGAGGATCGGGGGAGGATCGGGGGTTGGGAGAGGATCGGGGGAGGATCGGGGGTTGGGAGAGGATCGGGGGGAGAGGATCGGGGGGTCGGGGGGGTGGGGAGAGGATCGGGGGGAGATGATCGGGGGTTGGGAGGGGATCGGGGGGGAGAGGATCGGGGGGTCGGGAGAGGATCGGGGGGGAGAGGATCGGGGGGAGAGGATCGGGGGTTGGGAGGGGATCGGGGGTTGGGAGAGGATCGGGGGGGAGAGGATCGGGGGTTGGGAGGGGATCGGGGGGAGAGGATCGGGGGTTGGGAGAGGATCAGGGGGAGAGGATCGGGGGTTGGGAGAGGATTGGGGGGAGAGGATCGGAGAGGATCGGGGGTTGGGAGAGGATCGGGGAGGAGAGGATTGGGGGTTGGGAGAGGATCGGAGGGAGAGGATCGGGGGTTGGGAGAGGATCGGGGGGAGAGGATCGGGGGTTGGGAGAGGATCGGGGGGAGAGGATCGGAGAGGATCGGGGGTTGGGAGAGGATCGGGGAGCAGAGGATTGGGGGTTGGGAGAGGATCGGAGGGAGAGGATCGGAGAGGATCGGGGGTTGGGAGAGGATCGGGGGGAGAGGATCGGAGAGGATCGGGGGTTGGGAGAGGATCGGGGAGGAGAGGATTGGGGGTGGGGAGAGGATCGGGGGTGGGGAGAGGATCGGGGAGGAGAGGATTGGGGGTGGGGGAGAGGATCGGGGTTGGGAGAGGATCGGGGGTGGGGGGAGGATCAGGGGTTGGGAGAGGATTGGGGGTGGGGGGAGGATCGGCGGTTGGGTGAGGATCGGGGGCGGGAGAGGATCGGGGGGCGGGAGAGGATCGGGGGGCGGGGGGTGAGGATCGGGGTGGGGAGGGGATCGGGGGGGAGAGGATCGGGGGGGAGAGGCTCGGGGGGAGAGGGTTGGGGAGGATCGGGGGGTAGGATCGGGGAGGGAGAGGATCGGGGGGAGAGGGTTGGGGAGGATCGGGGGTTAGGGAGGATCGGGGAGGGGGTGGGAGAGGATCGGGGGGGGTGGGGGAGGGGTGCGAGGGGAGGAGGGGGAGGGGTGCGTGGGGGGGAGGGGGTGGGGTGCGTGGCTGGGAGGAGGAGGGGTGCGTGGCTGGGAGGGGGAGGGGTGCGAGGGGGGGAGGGGGAGGGGGAGGGGTGCGTGGCTGGGAGGGGGAGGGGTGGGGGGGGAGGGGTGCGTGGCGTGTGGCTGGGAGGGGGAGGGGTGCGTGGGGGGGGAGGGGGAGGGGTGCGTAGCTGGGAGGGGGAGGGGTGCGTGGGGGGGGAGGGGGAGGGGTGCGTGGCTGGGAGGGGGAGGGGTGCGAGAGGGGGAGGGGTGCATGGTTAAGGGGGGAGGGGTGCGAGGGGGAGGGGTGCGTGGGGGGAGGGGGAGGGGTGCATGGCTGGGAGGGGTGCGAGGGGGGAGGGGTGCGTGGCTGGGAGGGGGAGGGGTGCGAGGGGGGGGAGGGGGAGGGGTGCGAGGGGGGAGGGGGAGGGGTACGTGGCTGGGAGGGGGAGGGGTGCGAGGGGGGAGGGGGAGGGGTGCGTGGCTGGGAGGGGGGAGGGGGAGGGGTGCATGGCTGGGAGGGGGAGGGGTGCGTGGCTGGGAGGGGGAGGAGTGCGAGGGGAGGCGGGGAGGGGTGCGTGGCTGGGAGGGGGAGGGGTGCGTGGCTGGGAGGGGGAGGGGTGCGTGGCTGGGAGGGGGAGGGGGGAGGGGGAGGGGTGCATGGTTGAGGGGGGAGGGGGAGGGGTGCGTGGCTGGGAGGGGGAGGGGTGCGAGGGGGGAGGGGGAGGGGTGCAAGGGGGGAAGGGGGAGGGGTGCGTGGCTGGGAGGGGGAGGGGTGCGTGGCTGGGAGGGGGAGGGGTGGGAGGGGGATGGGTGCATGGTTGAGGGGGGAGGGGGAGGGGGGGGAGGGGGAGGGGTGCATGGTTGAGGGGGGGAGGGGATGGTGCGTGGCTGGGAGGGGGAGGGGAAACACCTCGGGCGGGGGGGGTGATCTCTATTGGGCGACACGTGTTCACCCAGACGGGTTCCTCTGACCTTTCCTTTCTGGTTGTGAATGAAATGCCCCAACATGTGGGGCATGGAACGGTCTGTGACTCCGGGCCCAAGGGTCACTCTGGCAATCCTGATCTCGGGGAGTCATTGGCAGGGGAAGGGGGGGGTGCGGGCGCTGGGTGTGGGGGTGTGCGGGTGTTGGGTGTGTTGTGGCAGTGACTGGCACCAGGGTTAGTCCCAGCTGTAACAAGGGCCTGGTTCACCCTGTGCGGTGCCCAAAGTCCGAAGGAGGGCAGGTCCAAGTGGCCACTGCGCTGAGAGAGAGAGAGGGGCTGGAAACTGTCAATGGAGGAAAATGCATTTTTATATATCTGTTTGAAATGGTAAAATATTTCCTACTTCGGAATGTGTGGCAGGACTGATGGAGCACACGAAGAGGCTGCTGAGGGCGTTCTTTGAGCTGTCACAGACACACCGAGGTAAATCCTTCCGTTGGTCATGTTTACAGGAGACTGGGGGAGCAGAGATTTGGCCCAGATCAGCGCAGTGCACGCCACTCACTGGCAGCAAAGAGGGTTAATTCCCCAGAGTCTGTGTGTGCGTAGGGAGTGCAGGAGCAACAATAGGCACAGGAGGAGGCCATTCAGCCCCTTGAGTTGTTGT
This sequence comes from Squalus acanthias, assembly GCA_030390025.1. Taxonomy (NCBI): domain Eukaryota; kingdom Metazoa; phylum Chordata; class Chondrichthyes; order Squaliformes; family Squalidae; genus Squalus; species Squalus acanthias. The sequence continues at coordinate 23,596,476 of CM059450.1, forward strand.
GATCTAGAATGCAAACTAAATGGTACAATTGTAATGGGGGTAGAGGAGCAGAGAGACCTGGGGGTGTCTGAACACAAATCTTTGAAGGTGGCAGGACAAGTTGAGAAGGCTGTTAAAAAAGCATATGTGATCCTTGGCTTTATTAATAGAGGAATAGAGTACAAAAGCAAGGAAATTCTGCTGAACCTTTATAAAACAGTGGTTCGGACCCAGCTTGGAGTATTGTGTCAAGGATGTCACGGCCTTAGCGAGAATGCAGAGGAGATTTACTAGAATGGTACCGGGGATGAGGGACTTCAATTAGCTGGAGAAGCTGGGGTTGTTCTCCTTAGAGCAGAGAAGGTTAAGGGGAGATTTAATAGAGGTGTTCAAAATCTTGAAGGGTTTTGATCAAGTAAATAAGGAGAAACTGTTTCCAGTGGCAGGAGGGTCGGGAACCAGAGGAGACAGATTTAAGGTCATTGGCAAAAGAACCAGAGGCGACATGAGGAGAATTCTTTTATGCAGCGAGTTGTTGTGATCTGGAATGCGCTGCCTGAAAGGGCAGTGGAAGCAGATTCAATAATAACTTCAAAAGGGAATTGGATAAATACTTGAAGGGGAGAAAATGACAGGGCCGTGGGGAAAGAGCGGGGGAGCGGGACTGATTGGAGAGCTCCAGCAAAGAGCCAGCACAGGGCCGATGGGCCGAAGGGCCTCCCGTGCTGTATGATTTTATCAGCACTTGCGCCAGTGCCGCATTTCGCAGCGGTTTACCGTCAGCGTGCGTGGGGGTGCCTGGGAGTGGGAGTTCTGCGCAGCTGCTGTCTGTGGGGCTGGGATTGTGAGCTGTGTTTTGATTTGTTTCAGTGTTTGGTGACGTGTTTTCTGTTATTGGGGTGAGGGAGCCCCAGCCTGCTGCCAGCGAGGCTTTCGTCAAATTCGCAGAAGCTCATCGGAATATCGAGAAATTTGGCATCCGACTTCTGAAAACAGTGAAACCAGTAAGTCTCTGCGCTCTTCTCACACTGCGCCAGCACGCAGCGGGTAGTAGGCTGGTTAAGGCAGTTTCAAGGTGGGAGAGGAGGATAACGTGGATTCAGAGCAGCTGGTGAGCAAACTCAGAGAATCCATATTGAGTGGGTTCATGATGGGCACGGATTTGATAAAGGCAAGTCGTGTTTGACAAATCTAATAGTCGAAGTGACCAATTGGATCAATAAGGGAATGCAGACGGCGTTTTGTGGACTTTCAGAAGGTGTTTGACAAAATGTCTTGTTGGGAAAATTCAGCTGCATGGTATCAGGAAATACAGAGAGTGGGCCAGAGGCCGGAGGGAGGGCCAGTGGGCAGAGGGTGGACAGGAAACAAAGGACTAGTGGGTATTGCCCAGACTGGAGAAGGGTCCATCCTCGGGTCTGTGCTGAGTCTGCTTTTGATCTATAAATTAATGACTTGGACTTGGGCACAATTACAGTCCTGGCACAGTGCCGTACCCGCACTGGTTACTGTCCTGACACAGTGCCGGGTCCGCACTGGTTACTGTCCTGGCACAGTGCCGTACCCGCACTGGTTACTGTCCTGGCACAGTGCCGTACCCGCACTGGTTACTGTCCTGGCACAGTGCCGTACCCGCACTGGTTACTGTCCTGGCACAGTGCCGGGTCCGCACTGGTTACTGTCCTGGCACAGTGCCGGGTCCACACTGGTTACTGTCCTGGCACAGTGCCGTACCCGCACTGGTTACTGTCCTGACACAGTGCCGTACCCGCACTGGTTACTGTCCTGGCACAGTGCCGGGTCCACACTGGTTACTGTCCTGGCACAGTGCCGGGTCCACACTGGTTACTGTCCTGGCACAGTGCCGGGTCCGCACTGGTTACTGTCCTGGCACAGTGCCGTACCCGCACTGGTTACTGTCCTGGCACAGTGCCGTACCCACACTGGTTACTGTCCTGGCACAATGCCGTACCCACACTGGTTACTGTCCTGGCACAGTGCTGGGTCCACACTGGTTACTGTCCTGACACAGTGCCGTACCCACACTGGTTACTGTCCTGGCACAATGCCGTACCCACACTGGTTACTGTCCTGGCACAGTGCTGGGTCCACACTGGTTACTGTCCTGACACAGTGCCGTACCCACACTGGTTACTGTCCTGGCACAATGCCGTACCTGCACTGGTTACTGTCCTGACACAGAGCCGTACCTGCACTGGTTACTGTCCTGGCACAGTGCCGTACCCGCACTGGTTACTGTCCTGGCACAGTGCTGGGTCCGCACTGGTTACTTTCCTGACACAGTGCCGGGTCCGCACTGGTTACTGTCCTGACACAGAGCCGTACCCGCACTGGTTACTGTCCTGGCACAGTGCCGTACCTGCACTGGTTACTGTCCTGACACAGAGCCGTACCTGCACTGGTTACTGTCCTGACACAGAGCCGTACCCACACTGGTTACTGTCCTGGCACAATGCCGTACCTGCACTGGTTACTGTCCTGACACAGAGCCGTACCTGCACTGGTTACTGTCCTGACACAGAGCCGTACCCACACTGGTTACTGTCCTGGCACAATGCCGTACCTGCACTGGTTACTGTCCTGACACAGAGCCGTACCTGCACTGGTTACTGTCCTGGCACAGTGCCGTACCCGCACTGGTTACTGTCCTGGCACAGTGCTGGGTCCGCACTGGTTACTTTCCTGACACAGTGCCGGGTCCGCACTGGTTACTGTCCTGACACAGAGCCGTACCCGCACTGGTTACTGTCCTGGCACAGTGCCGTACCCGCACAGGTTACTGTCCTGACACAGTGCCGTACCTGCACTGGTTACTGTCCTGGCACAGTGCCGGGTCCGCACTGGTTACTGTCCTGGCACAGTGCCGTACCCGCACTGGTTACTGTCCTGACACAGTGCCGTACCTGCACTGGTTACTGTCCTGGCACAGTGCCGGGTCCGCACTGGTTACTGTCCTGGCAGAGTGCCGTACCCGCACTGGTTACTGTCCTGGCACAGTGCCGTACCCGCACTGGTTACTGTCCTGGCACAGTGCCGGGTCCTGCACTGGTTACTGTCCTGGCACAGTGCCAGTCCCGCACTGGTTACTGTCCTGACACAGTGCCGTACCCGCACTGGTTACTGTCCTGGCACAGTGCCGTACCCGCACTGGTTACTGTCCTGGCACAGTGCCGTACCCGCACTGGTTACTGTCCTGGCACAGTGCCGGGTCCGCACTGGTTACTGTCCTGGCACAGTGCCGGGTCCGCACTGGTTACTGTCCTGACACAGTGCCGTACCTGCACTGGTTACTGTCCTGACACAGTGCCGGTCCGCACTGGTTACTGTCCTGACACAGTGCCGTACCCGCACTGGTTACTGTCCTGACACAGTGCCGTACCTGCACTGGTTACTGTCCTGGCACAGTGCCGTACCCGCACTGGTTACTGTCCTGACACAGTGCCGTACCCGCACTGGTTACTGTCCTGGCACAGTGCCGGGTCCGCACTTGTTACTGTCCTGGCACAGTGCTGTACCCGCACTGGTTACTGTCCTGGCACAGTGCCGTACCCGCACTGGTTACTGTCCTAGCACAGTGCCGTACCCACACTGGTTACTGTCCTGGCAGAGTGCCGTACCCGCACTGGTTACTGTCCTGACACAGTGCTGTACCTGCACTGGTTACTGTCCTGACACAGTGCCGTACCCGCACTGGTTACTGTCCTGGCACAGTGCCGTACTCGCACTGGTTACTGTCCTGGCACAGTGCCGGGTGCGCACTGGTTACTGTCCTGGCACAGTGCCGTACCCGCACTGGTTACTGACCTGACATCGTGCCGTACCCGCACTGGTTACTGTCCTGGCACAGTGCCGTACCCGCACTGGTTACTGTCCTGGCAGAGTGCCGTACCCGCACTGGTTACTGTCCTGACACAGTGCTGTACCTGCACTGGTTACTCTCCTGGCACAATGCCGGGTCCGCACTGGTTACTGTCCTAACACAGTGCCATACCCGCACTGGTTACTGTCCTGGCAGAGTGCCGTACCCGCACTGGTTACTGTCCTGGCACAGTGCCGTACCTGCACTGGTTACTCTCCTGGCACAGTGCCGGGTCCGCACTGGTTACTGTCCTGGCACAGTGCTGTACCTGCAGTGGTTACTGTCCTGGCACATTGCTGTACCCGCACTGGTTACTGCCCTGGCACAGTGCCAGGTCCGCACTGGTTACTGTCCTGACACAGTGCCGTTCCCGCACTGGTTACTGTCCTGACACAGTGCCGGGTCCACACTGGCTACTGTCCTGACACAGTGCCGTTCCCGCACTGGTTACTGTCCTGGCACAGTGCCGGGTCCGCACTGGTTACTGTCCTGGCACAGTGCCGGGTCCGCACTGGTTACTGTCCTGACACAGTGCCGGGTCTGCACTGGTTACTGTCCTGGCACAGTGCCGTACCCGCACTGATTACTGTCCTGGCACAGTGCCGTACCCGCGCTGGTTACTGTCCTGACACAGTGCCGGGTCGGCACTGGTTACTGTCCTGGCACAGTGCCTTACCCGCGCTGGTTACTGTCCTGACACAGTGCCGTGCCCGCACTGGTTACTGTCCTGGCACAGTGCCGTAACCGCACTGGTTACTGTCCTGGCACAGTGCCGTACCTGCAGTGGTTACTGTCCTGGCACAGTGCTGTACCCGCACTGGTTACTGTCCTGACACAGTGCCGGGTCCACACTGGTTACTGTCCTGACACAGTGCCGGGTCCGCAGTGGTTACTGTCCTGGAACAGTGCCGTACCCGCACTAGTTACTGTCCTGGCACAGTGCCGTACCCGCACTGGTTACTGTCCTGGCACAGTGCCTTACCCGCACTGATTACTGTCCTGACACAGTGCCGTGCCCGCACTGGTTACTGTCCTGGCACAGTGCCGTAACCGCACTGGTTACTGTCCTGGCACAGTGCCGTACCTGCAGTGGTTACTGTCCTGGCACATTGCTGTACCCGCACTGGTTACTGTACTGACACAGTGCCGGGTCCACACTGGTTACTGTCCTGACACAGTGCCGGGTCCGCAGTGGTTACTGTCCTGGAACAGTGCCGTACCCGCACTAGTTACTGTCCTGGCACAGTGCCGTACCCGCACTGGTTACTGTCCTGGCACAGTGCCGGGTCCGCACTGGTTACTGTCCTGACACAGTGCCGTACCTGCACTGGTTACTGTCCTGACACAGTGCCGGGTCCGCACTGGTTACTGTCCTGACACAGTGCCGGGTCCGCACTGGTTACTGTCCTGGCACAGTGCCGTACCCGCACTGGTTACTGTCCTGACACAGTGCCGTACCCGCGCTGGTTACTGTCCTGGCACAGTGCCGGGTCGGCACTGGTTACTGTCCTGACACAGTGCCGGGTCCGCAGTGGTTACTGTCCTGGAACAGTGCTGTACCCTCACTGGTTAATGTCCTGGCACAGTGCCGGTCCGCACTGGTTACTGTCCTGGCACAGTGCCGTACCCGCACTGGTTACTGTCCTGGCACAGTGCCGGGTCCGCACTGGTTACTGTCCTGGCACAGTGCCGGGTCCGCACTGGTTACTGTCCTGGCACAGTGCCGTACCCGCAGTGGTTACTGTCCTGGCACAGTGCCGTACCCGCACTGATTACTGTCCTGGCACAGTGCCGTACCCGCACTGGTTACTGTCCTGGCACAGTGCCGTACCCGCACTGATTACTGTCCTGGCACAGTGCCGTACCCGCACTGGTTACTGTCCTGGCACAGTGCCGGGTCCGCACTGGTTACTGTCCTGGCACAGTGCCGTACCCGCACTGGTTACTGTCCTGGCACAGTGCCGGGTCCGCACTGGTTACTGTGCTGGCACAGTGCCATACCCGCTCTGGTTACTGTCCTGGCACAATGCCGTACTCGCACTGGTTACTGTCCTGGCACAGTGCCGTACTCGCACTGGTTACTGTCCTGGCACAGTGCCGGGTCCGCACTGGTTACTGTCCTGGCACAGTGCCGTACCCGCACTGGTTACTGACCTGACATCGTGCCGTACCCGCACTGGTTACTGTCCTGGCACAGTGCCGGGTCCGCACTGGTTACTGTCCTGGCACAGTGCCGGGTCCGCACTGGTTACTGTCCTGGCACAGTGCCGTACCCGCACTGGTTACTGTCCTGGCACAGTGCCGTACCTGCGCTGGTTACTGTATTGGCACAGTGCCGTACCTGCACTGGTTACTGTATTGGCACAGTGCCGGGTCCGCACTGGTTACTGTCCTGGCACAGTGCCGTACCCGCACTGGTTACTGTCCTGGCACAGTGCCGTACCCGCTCTGGTTACTGTCCTGGCACAGTGCCGGGTCCGCACTGGTTACTGTCCTGACATAGTGCCGTACCCGCACTGGTTACTGTATTGGCACAGTGCCGCACCTGCGCTGGTTACTGTATTGGCACAGTGCCGGGTCCGCACTGGTTACTGTCCTGGCACAGTGCCATACCCGCACTGGTTACTGTCCTGGCACAGTGACGGGTCCGCACTGGTTACTGTCCTGGCACAGTGCCGTACCCGCTCTGGTTACTGTCCTGGCACAGTGCCGTACCTGCGCTGGTTACTGTATTGGCACAGTGCCGTACCTACACTGGTTACTGTATTGGCACAGTGCCGGGTCCGCACTGGTTACTGTCCTGGCACAGTGCCGTACCCGCTCTGGTTACTGTGCTGGCACAGTGCCGTACCCGCACTGGTTACTGTCCTGACATAGTGCCGTACCCGCACTGGTTACTGTATTGGCACAGTGCCGCACCTGCGCTGGTTACTGTATTGGCACAGTGCCGGGTCCGCACTGGTTACTGTCCTGGCACAGTGCCATACCCGCACTGGTTACTGTCCTGGCACAGTGCCGTACCCACACTGGTTACTGTCCTGGCACAGTGACGGGTCCGCACTGGTTACTGTCCTGGCACAGTGCCGTACCCGCTCTGGTTACTGTCCTGGCACAGTGCCGTACCCGCACTGGTTACTGTCCTGGCACAGTGCCGTACCCGCACTGGTTACTGTCCTGGCACAGTGCCGTACCCGCACTGGTTACTGTCCTGGTGCCTTCCTGAGTCACTGTTGACTTTATTTGATGTGATCCTTCCCCTGCTGTGTCACGCTCCACGCACCGTCAGGCATTAGGATGGAGGAGTGAAATGCCGGGGATAGTTTAGTGCCGAGGAATGATGTATATTGGCTGCAGATTCCTTTTGATATTCAACGTGTGAGCTGTGTTCTCTCTCACTGAGTAACGACTGATTTCTGGATTTGCAGATGCTGAGTGACCTGAACACCTATCTTAATAAGGCCATTCCTGACACCAAACTTACAATCAAAAAATACCTTGATGTCAAGTTTGAATATTTGGTACGTTCTCTGTGATCTCTTCTTTCGATAGTGCACCCTGATCCTGACCCCAGCTGACCCTGATCCTGACCCCAGCTGACCCTGATCCTGACCCCAGCTGACCCTGATCCTGACCCCAGCTGACCGTGATCCTGACCCCAGCTGACCCTGATCCTGACCCCAGCTGACCGTGACCCTGATCCCCAGCTGACCCTGATCCTGACCCCAGCTGACCCTGATCCTGACCCCAGCTGACCCTGATCCTGACCCCAGCTGACCCTGATCCTGACCCCAGCTGACCCTGATCCTGACCCCAGCTGACCCTGATCCTGACCCCAGCTGACCCTGATCCTGACCCCAGCTGACCGTGATCCTGACCCCAGCTGACCCTGATCCTGACCCCTCAGCTGACCCTGATCCTGACCCCAGTGACCCTGACCCTGACCCCAGCTGACCCTGATCCTGCACTTCACCGGTTTTAAACTTTTTACAAAATGAGTTTTTAGGACATATTTTGTGACCTTGGTTTTGAAATATATTTATGTTGAAGCCTGCTTCTCAGTTGTCCAATTTCGTCCATTTTGGTTAATGTTTCTGATTGGCTACAAGACTTGCTATCAGTCCGTAGCACCGGTTTCAATCCAGGACTGGGGCCCACGTTGTCTCCCAGAGTCAACCCTTGGAGAGGGCCCAGTGTCGAGGCCTGTAATGGTGCAAGATCTTTGGAGAATTGGTGGACTCAGTCCTCTGAAGACAACGAGGCTTTGGACACCAGCTTGTCCTCCAGAACTCTGAGCTCTGGTCAACAGCCTCTGCCTCTAAAGGAACCACCAATCCCAGCAAGGGAGGAATTAGTGAACACTCGGACATGGGCCAATCGGGGACAGTCCCCACGGTCTGTGAGGGGCAGGTTGAGGTTGGCTGATTTAATTCCGTTTTTTGATTGGAGAACAATACACAGATGAAGGGAATGTGGCAGATTTTCAGAAGATCTTTGGTACATTCTCACATAGAATCTTACAGCACAGATGAAGGCCATTCGGCCCATCGCCCCTGTGCCGGTAGCCAATGTTCCCTCTTATTTTTTTTCCCGCGTGGTCCCTTTGGCTGCGCGGCCCATTCAAATTTTCGCGCGTGCACGGTTTTTTCCATTGATGAGCTGGTGGGCGGCCTGCGCGGGAACTCCAGACCGCTGTGCGACCGCGCAGCTTAGCGGGAACGTTGCCGGTAGCAGAGGAAGCTGTTTATGAAAATGAAGGCATTGGTTAGTAAATGCCATGTAGCCAGTTGGATGGCTGGGGACCAGAAGAAGAGAGTAGGGGCTGAATGGGCAAAAGGACAGAGAGTTTAAGAGGGAGCCAAGAACTGCATCCTCTACTCGGTCACCATTACTGAGACTAGCTTGAGCCCTTGAAACTACCAGATTGTTGTAAAAACCCATCTGGTTCACTAATGTCCTTTACGGAAGGTAATCTGCCGTCCTTACCTGGTCTGGCCTATATGTGACTCCAGACCCACAGCAATGTGGTTGACTCTTAACTGCCCTCTGAAATGGCCCAGCAAGTCACTCAGTTGTATCAAACCGTTAGGAAAATCTATAATAAGAATAAAACTCAACGGACCACCCGGCATCGACCTAGGGACCAGATTCAGACACGGCAATGGCACACCCAGCCCAGTTGACCCTGAAAAGTCCTCCTCATCAACATCTGGGGACTTGTGCCAAAATTGTGAGAGCTGTCCCACAGACTAGTCAAGCAACAGTCTGACATAGTTATACTCACAGAATCATACCTTTCAGCCAATGTCCCAAACTCCTCCATCACCATCCCTGGGTATGTCCTGTCCCACTGGCAGAACAGACCCACCAGGGGTGGCGGCACAGTGGTATACAGTCGGGAAGGAGTGGCCCTGGGAGTCCTCAACACTGACTCTGGACCCCATGAAGTCTCATGGCTTCAGGTCAAGCATGGGCAAGGAAACCTCCTGCTGATTACCACCTAACGCCCTCCCTCAGCTGATGAATCAGTGCTCCTCCATGTTGAACACCATTTGGAAGAAGCACTGAGAGTAGCAACAGCACAGAATGTACTCTGGGTGGGGGACTTCAATGTACATCACCAAGAGTGGCTCAGTAGCACTGCGACTGACCGAGCTGGCCAAGTCCTGAAGGACATAACTGCCAGTCTGGGCCTGCGGCAGGTGGTGAGAGAACCAACACAAAGGAAAGACCTACTTGACCTTGTCCTCACCAATCTACCTGTCGCAGATGCATCTGTCCATGACAGTATTGGTGTATTGGTAGGAGTGACCACTGCACAGTGAGTTAAAGTGTGGGGGGGGGGGGCGAACCAGTGTGACTCTGACACACAGTCCAAGGGTCAGTGCTGAGGGAGTGCAGTACTGAGGGAGCGCCGCACTGTTGGAGCAGTACTGAGGGAGCGATGCACTGTTGAAGGGGCAGTACTGAGGGAGCGCCGCACTGTTGGAGCAGTACTGAGGAAGCGATGCACTGTTGAAGGGGCAGTACTGAGGGAGCGCCGCACTGTTGGAGCAGTACTGAGGAAGCGATGCACTGTTGAAGGGGCAGTACTGAGGGAGCGCTGCACTGTCGGAGGGGCAGTACTGAGGGAGCGCTGCACTGTCGGAGGGGCAGTACTGAGGGAGCGATGCACTGTTGAAGGGGCAGTACTGAGGGAGCGCTGCACTGTTGAAGGGGCAGTACTGAGGGAGCGCCGCACTGTTGGAGCAGTACTGAGGGAGCGCTACACTGTTGAAGGGGCAGTACTGAGGGAGCGCTGCACTGTTGAAGGGGCAGTACTGAGGGAGCGCTGCACTGTCGGAGGGGCAGTACTGAGGGAGCGATGCACTGTTGAAGGGGCAGTACTGAGGGAGCGCTGCACTGTTGAAGGGGCAGTACTGAGGGAGCGCCGCACTGTTGAAGGGGCAGTACTGAGGGAGCGATGCACTGTTGGAGCAGTACTGAGGGAGCGATGCACTGTCGGAGGGGCAGTACTGAGGGAGTGCTGCACTGTTGAAGGGGCAGTACTGAGGGAGCGATGCACTGTTAAAGGGGCAGTACTGAGGGAGCAATGCACTGTTGAAGGGGCAGTACTGAGGGAGCGCTGCACTGTTAAAGGGGCAGTACTGAGGGAGCAATGCACTGTTGAAGGGGCAGTACTGAGGGAGCGCTGCACTGTTAAAGGGGCAGTACTGAGGGAGCAATGTACTGTTGGAGCAGTACTGAGGGAGCGCTGCACTGTTGGAGCAGAACTGAGGGAGCGATGCACTGTTGAAGGGGCAGTACTGAGGGAGCGATGCACTGTTGAAGGGGCAGTACTGAGGGAGCGATGCACTGTTGAAGGGGCAGTACTGAGGGAGCGCTGCACTGTTAAAGGGGCAGTACTGAGGGAGCAATGCACTGTTGGAGCAGTACTGAGGGAGCGATGCACTGTTGGAGCAGTACTGAGGGAGCGATGCACTGTCGGAGGGGCAGTACTGAGGGAGTGCCGCACTGTCGGAGGGTCAGTACTGAGGGAGCGATGCACTGTCGGAGGGGCAGTACTGAGGGAGCACTGCACTGTCGGAGGGGCAGTACTGAGGGAGCGCTGCACTGTTGGAGCAGTACTGAGGGAGTGATGCACTGTTGAAGGGGCAGTACTGAGGGAGCGCTGCACTGTTAAAGGGGCAGTACTGAGGGAGCGATGCACTGTTGGAGCAGTACTGAGGGAGCGCTGCACTGTCGGAGGGGCAGTACTGAGGAAGCGCTGCACTGTCGGAGGGGCAGTACTGAGGGAGCGATGCACTGTCGGAGGGGCAGTACTGAGGAAGCGCTGCACTGTCGGAGGGGCAGTACTGAGGGAGCGCTGCACTGTCGGAGGGGCAGTACTGAGGGAGCGCTACACTGTCGGAGGGGCAGTACTGAGGAAGCGCTGCACTGTCGGAGGGGCAGTACTGAGGGAGCGCTGCACTGTCGGAGGGGCAGTACTGAGGGAGCGATGCACTGTCTGAAGTGCCGTCTTTCGGATGAGACGCTAAACTGAGGCCCTGTCTGCTCTCTCAAGTGGACGTAAAAGATCCCACGGCCACTATTTCAAAGAAGAGCAGGGGAGTTCTCCCCGGTGTCCTGGCCAATATTTATCCTTCAACCAACATCACTAAAACAGATGATCTGGTCATTATCACATTGCTGTTTGTGGGAGCTTGCTGTGCACAAATTGGCTGCCGCGTTTCCTACATTACAACAGTGACCACACTTCAAAAAATACTTAATTGGCTGTAAAGTGCTTTGGGACGTCCGGTGGTCGTGAAAGGCGCTACAGAAATGTAAGTCTTTCTCTGTCGATCACCTGGGCTGTTTGGAACTGAATGGGATGCTTGTGGCAGGTACTAGGAACGAGCTGCTGCTCTCTCCCTGACTCGGTCTCTCTCTTGTTTCTTACAGTCGTATTGCTTGAAGGTGAAAGAAATGGATGATGAAGAATACAGCTGCATAGTGAGTGATTGCTGGCTGGTCTGACACCTTTGGTGCTGGCTGGTCTGACTTGTTGTGAGCCGCTGATGTTATGGAGGGTCACGATGTATATGGAGCTGATCGGAGTTCAGAATGTGAATGGGCTGCGATACTGGCAACAACGTGAATGTACAGAGTACAGAGTATAGAGTATAAAGCTGTGGCCATCTAGAGCAGGACACACTGTACACTCAGGGCCAGAGGCAACATGAAAGGTCTGCACAGGGGGAAGGGGCCTCTGTCACACTGGGGGGAGGGGCCTCTGCCACACTGGGGGAAGGGGCCTCTGTCACACTGGGGGGAGGGGCCTCTGCCACACTGGGGGGGAGGGGTCTCTGCCACACGGGGGGGAGGGGCCTCTGCCACACTGGGGGGAGGGGCCTCTGCCACACTGGGGGGAGGGGCCTCTGCCACACTGGGGGGAGGGGCCTCTGCCAAACTGGGGGGGGGGCCTCTGCCACACTGGGGGGAGGGGCCTCTGCCACACGGGGGGGGGAGGGGCCTCTGCCACACTGGGGGAGGGGCCTCTGCCACACTGGGGAGGGGCCTCTGCCACACTGGGGGGAGGGGTCGCTGTCACACTGGGGGGAGGGGTCTCTGTCACACTGGGGGGAGGGGTCTCTGTCACACTGGGAGGAGGGGTCTCTGTCACACTGGGGGGAGGGGTCTCTGTCACACTGGGAGGAGGGGTCTCTGTCACACTGGGGGGAGGGGTCTCTGCCACACTGGGGGGAGGGGTCTCTGTCACACTGGGGGGAGGGGTCTCTGTCACACTGGGGGGAGGGGTCGCTGCCACACTGGGGGGAGGGGTCTCTGCCACACTGGGGGGAGGGGTCTCTGTCACACTGGGGGGAGGGGTCTCTGTCACACTGGGAGCGTTGTGGGGGGGGCCTCTGATACATTAGGACGCTGGTTCCCCCTCTGCCCGTTTTTAACCAGAGTTGGTGCTGCGGTGGTTTTGTCTGAATTGCTGTTGATACGATGTGTTGGAGCGTTGAAACTGTCTCTCTGCTTGTTGTCCCCCCCCAGGCTCTGCAGGAGCCGCTATACCGAGTTGGCACCGGAAACTATGAGTATCGTTTGATCCTCCGCTGTCGCCAGGAGGCCCGAGCTCGCTTCGCCAAGATGAGGAAGGATGTGCTGGAAAAAATTGAACTTTTGGACCAAAAACATGGTTAGTTTCAACTTGCTGGGCCTTACACTGCTCAGTGTCTCTTTGTTTTGGCAACTTTGTACTTCCCGGGCGGGGCGGTCCGGCGGGGCGGGGTGGGGCGGTGCCGGGTCAGGCGGGGCGCTGTGGGGCAGTGCCGGGTCGGGTGGGGCGGTGCCGGGTCAGGTGGGGCGGGGTGGGGCAGTGCCGGGTCGGGTGGGGCGGTGCCGGGTCAGGCGGGGCGGGGTGGGGCAGTGCCGGGTCGGGTGGGGCGGTGCCGGGTCAGGTGGGGCGGGGTGGGACAGTGCCGGGTCGGGTGGGGCAGTGCCGGGTCAGGCGGGGCGGAGCGGTGCCGGGTCGGGTGGGGCAGTGCCGGTTCCGGCGGGGCGGGGTGGGGCAGTGCCGGGTCCGGTGGGGCGGTGCCGGGTCGGGTGGGGCAGTGCCGGGTCCGGTGGGGCAGTGCCGAGTCGGGCAGGGCGGGGTGGGGCAGGGCTAGGGCGGTGCCGGGTCAGGCGGGGCGGGGTAGGGCGGGGCGGGGCAGTGCCGGGTCGGGCGGGGCGGGGTGGGGCAGTGCTGGGTAGGGCGGGGGGCAGTGCTGGTCGGGCGGGGCGGGGTGGGGCAGTGCCGGGTCGGGCGGGGCGGGGTAGGGCGGTGCCGGGTCGGGCGGGGCGGGGTGGGGCGGATGCCGGGTCGGGCGGGGTGGGGTAGGGCGGGGGGGGAGGGGGTAGGGCGGGGTGCCGGGGTCGGGCGGGGCGGGGTGGGGTAGGGGCGGGGCGGGGTAGGGCGGTGCCGGGTCGGGCGGGGCGGGGTGGGGCGGGGCGATGCCGGGTCGGGTGGGGTGGGGTAGGGCGGGGCGGGGTGGGGTAGGGCGGGGCGGGGAGGGGTAGGGCGGTGCCGGGTCGGGCGGGGCGGGGTGGGGTAGGGCGGGGCGGGGTAGGGTAGGGCGGGGCGGGGAGGGGTAGGGCGGTGCCGGGTCGGGCGGGGCGGGGTGGGGTAGGGCGGGGCGGGGTAGGGCGATGCCGGGTCGGGTGTGATTCTCTCGGGTCTTGTACACAGGTATAGTGGAGGACGGAAGTAACGGTGTCAGCTGTGGCTCAGTGGGCAGCACTCTCTCTCTCCTCTGAGTCAGAAGGTTGTGGGTTCAAGCCCCACTCCAGAGACGTCAGCACAAAAATCTAGGCTGACACTGCAGTGCAGTGCTGAGGGAGTGCTGCACTGTCAAATGTGCCATCTTTCGGATGTAACGTTAAACCGAGGCCCCGTCTGCTCTCTCAGGTGGACGTAAAAGATCCCATGGCACTATTTTGAAGAAGAGCAGGGGAGTTCTCCCCGGTGTCCTGGGCCAATATTTATCCCTCAACCAACATCACTAAAACAGGTGATCAGGTCATTATCACATTGCTGTTTGTGGGAGCTTGCTGTGCGCAAATTGGCTGCCGTGTTTCCCAGATTACAACAGTGACTGCACTCCAAAAAGTACTTCATTGGCTGTAAAACGCGTTGCCATGTCCTGAGGTAATGAAAGGCGCTATAGCAATCCTAGTCTTTCTTTAATCAAATTCAAGAAACTGCAGCAACAGCCCTTCAAGGATGACTTATTCAGAGACAGTTAGGGTTAGAGTAAGCTAACGGGGAAAGATGTGGAGGAGTTGCACAATGTTCAGGATTACTTCCTGGAACTGTATTATTAGTCCAGCACAGAAAGAGGCTGTGCTGGATCCAGGTCTAGGAGCCAAGTAGGGGATGGAGGGGTCAGGGAGCAACTAGGAAACAGCGACCATAACATAATTAGGTTTGATATAAAATTGAATAGAAAGAGCAGTCAAAGTGCAGGTAGTTACTGGAACAAGCCCATCTCAGTGAGGTAAATAGGGAACTGGACCAGAGACAGTGCATGAACAACAGGAAACATTCAATCAGGAGGTGATTTGGTGATCGACTAGACCCATTCCCACAGGAAGTAGAGGGAGGACTGCAGCTCCTTTGAAGAACAGAGAAATTAACATAAGGATGAAAGTGAGATGTGACAAATTTGGGGCTTTTAGTGCAAAAGAAACGACATAGTCTCCCTCCAATCCCGCGCTGTCCCTATCCCCAACCTCCAATCCCGCGCTGTCCCTATCCCCAACCTCCAATCCCGCGCTGTCCCTATCTCCAACCTCCAATCCCGCACTGTCTCTATCCCCCGCCTCCAATCCCGCGCTGTCTCTATCCCCCGCCTCCAATCCCGCGCTGTCCCTATCTCCAACCTCCAATCCAGCGCTGTCCCTATCCCCCGCCTCCAAACCCGCGCTGTCCCTATCTCCAACCTCCAATCCCGCGCTGTCTCTATCTCCAACCTCCAATCCCGCGCTGTCCCTATCCTCAGCCTCCAATCCCGCGCTGTCTGTATCCCCAGCCTCCAATCCCACGCTGTCCCTATCTCCAACCTCCAATCCCGCGCTGTCCCTATCTCCAACCTCCAATCCCGCGCTGTATCTATCTCCAACCTCCAATCCCGCGCTGTCTCTTTCCCCAGCCTCCAATCCCGCGCTGTCCCTATCCCCAGCCTCCAATCCCGCGCTGTCCCTATCCCCAACCTCCAATCCCGCGCTGTCCCTATCCCCAGCCTCCAATCCCGCGCTGATCCTATCCCCAGCCTCTAATCCCGCGCTGTCCCTATCCCCAGCCTCCAATCCCGCGCTGTCCCTATCCCCAGCCTCCAATCCCGCGCTGACCCTATCCCCAGCCTCCAATCCCGCGCTGTCCCTATCTCCAACCTCCAATCCCGCGCTGTCCCTATCCCCAGCCTCCAATCCCGCGCTGACCCTATCCCCAGCCTCCAATCCCGCGCTGACCCTATCCCCAGCCTCCAATCCCGCGCTGTCCCTATCTCCAACCTCCAATCCCGCGCTGTCCCTATCCCCAGCCTCCAATCCCGCGCTGTCCCTATCCCCAGCCTCCAATCCCGCGCTGTCCCGATCCCCAGCCTCCAATCCCGCGCTGTCCCTATCCCCAGCCTCCAATCCCGCGCTGTCCCTATCCCCAGCCTCCAATCCCGCGCTGTCCCTATCCCCAGCCTCCAATCCCGCGCTGTCCCTATCCCCAGCCTCCAATCCCGCGCTGTCCCTATCCCCAGCCTCCAATCCCGCGCTGACTCTATCCCCAGCCTCCAATCTTGCGCTGACTCTATCCCCAGCCTCCAATCCCGCGCTGACCCTATCCCCAGCCTCCAATCCCGCGCTGACCCTATCCCCAGCCTCCAATCCTGCTCTATCTCTATCCCCACTCTCCAATCCCGCTCTATATACCCTCCCTTCAGTCTCTGTACTCACCCTTCAGTCTCCCTTTATACCATATATTGCATCTATACATATTAAAAGAAGTTAGGGAAACGATAGCGGAGGCACTATTACACATATATAAAAAATAATTAGAAAAGTGAATAGTGCCAGAGGACTGGCGGAGAGCTAATGTGATTCCTATATTTAAAAAGGGAGATAGAACAAGTCCAGGGAACTATAGACCAGTTAGCTTAACGTCGGTGGTAAAGATAATGGAATCTTTACTCAAAGATGTAATCGAAAAACATCTAGAACCTGAAAATACAATAAAGAATAGTCAGCACGGATTTCAAAAGGGAAGGTCATGCTTGACCAACTTTACTGAATTATTTGAAGAAGTAACGGAAAGAGTAGACAAGGGTAAGACAGTAGATGTACTATATTTGGATTTTCAAAAGGCCTTCGATAAGGTACCGCATAGAAGACTCATGACTAAGGTCAGAACATGCAGAATGGATAGCAACCTGGCTACAAAACAGAACAGAGCGTAGGGGTTAATGGTAGCTACTCAGACTGGTGGTAGGTGGGAAGTGGTCCACAAGGATCGGTGCTGTAAATTCTATGTAATACACACCCCCTCAAACCCCCCCCCCTCTATTCCCCCCCTTAGTCCTCCCCTCAGTCCCCCCTCTATCCATCTCCCCCTGTCTATCCCCCCTCAGTCCCTCTCTGTGTCCTCACAGCTCTGTGTTGAGTCTGATTATGGTCTGTTCCCACTCACAGTGCAGGACATCGTATTCCAGCTCCAGCGCTTTGTCTCCGCCATGTCCAAGTACTATGACGAGTGTTACGCCGTCTTAAAAGATGCCGACGTCTTTCCCATCGAGGTTGACTTGACGAAAACAATGTTGAACTACAGTCCAAAGGATATTTACACAGACGCAGAGGAAGAGGAGGAGAAGGAGAACGAGGAAAATGGAGAGAAACTATTTGATGATGAATAGAATACCTTTTCCTGTCTGGAGGGGGAAATGAGCCCCTTACACTAAATCAGGACAGAAATGTGCCGTGTATAGTTGGAGTGATGATCTGTTTTATTTATGTTTCCCTTGGACGCGACCGTTGATCCCCGTCAGCTCCTTGAGATAAATACAAATACTTTATGGACATGCCCTTTTGTACAGGTGTGTAGTTGTTTCAGTGTCTCCTGTTTAGTGCGTCCTTTCTGTCTGAGCCTCTAGAGGTGGGATGTGGAGTCCAGCTTGTAGCCTCGCACCAGTTACCTGGAGTTCCACAGCTCCCTGTCCTCGGAACTGCGACTCTGATCTGTACATGTGTGTGAAGCTAACAATACTGGTCGTGTCTATTTGCAACACCACATTTCTGATTGGTCCCCTTGGAGGACAAGACCAGATTTCTGATTGGTCCCCTTGGAGGACAAGACACACCCAACAGTTTGTCTGGAACGTGTAATTTGATCCTGCTTGCTGGAGTGCAATCAAGATCTTTGCAATGTGTAATTTGATCCATTCATTGTGACAGCCAGGCTCCAGAGCTCACAGTGCGAACACTACTGCTTTCAGAGAACAAACAGGGTTCACCCTCCTGGATTAGGAGCGCTCACACTGCCGAGTTCAGATAGGAAGCGGTGAGTCCATGGAGGGATTTTAACGTGAGGATCAGAATTTTAAAATCAAGTTGTTGGTGAACAATGTTCCCTGTAATTTTTTTTTGGGTGCGCGGTCCCTTTAACAGGAGAGGGGATTGTGGGGAGGGGAGAGGAGGGGAGAGGGGATCGTGGGGAGGGGAGAGGGGATCGAGGGGGGGGAGAGGAGGGGATCGTGGGGGGGGGAGAGGAGATCGTGGGGAGGGGAGAGGAGGGGATCGTGGGGAGGGGAGAGGAGGGGATCGAGGGGAGGGGAGAGGAGGGGATCGAGGGGAGGGGAGAGGAGGGGATCGTGGGGAGGGGAGGGGATCGTGGGGAGGGGAGAGGGGATCGAGGGGAGGGGAGAGGAGGGGATCGTGGGGAGGGGAGGAGGGGATCGTGGGGAGGGGAGGGGAGAGGGGATCGTGGGGAGGGGAGAGGAGGGGATCGTGGGGTGGGGAGAGGAGGGGATCGAGGGGAGGGGAGAGGAGGGGATCGAGGGGAGGGGAGAGGAGGGGATCGTGGGGAGGGGAGGGGATCGTGGGGAGGGGAGAGGGGATCGTGGGGAGGGGAGAGGAGATCGTGGGGAGGGGAGAGGAGGGGATCGTGGGGAGGGGCGAGGAGGGGATCGTGGGGAGGGGAGTGGGGATCGTGGGGAGGGGAGAGGGGATCGTGGGGAGGGGAGAGGAGGGGATCGTGGGGAGGGGCGAGGAGGGGATCGTGGGGAGGGGAGTGGGGATCGTGGGGAGGGGAGAGGAGGGGATCGTGGGGAGGGGAGAGGGGATCGTGGGGAGGGGAGAGGGGATCGTGGGGAGGGGAGAGGAGGGGATCGTGGGGGGGGGGGGGAGAGGAGGGGATCGTGGGGAGGAGTTCCGGCGCTGTCCGTTACAAGTGCTCAGACAGACTGGCGCCTTCCAGTTCAATCATGCTGCACAGCCTCACTCTGATCATTGCTGCTTGTGACCTGGGCCTGCAAGGAGCTGCAATCCATCAACCACAAATCTCATGGCTGATCAGAGGCCCAGGGAGAGAGCTCGCCGGTTCAGCGACCAGGCATTGGAGGCTCTGCTTGCGGCTGTGGAACGCCGATGGGCAGTGCTCTTCCCGGATACTCGCAGGAGGCCATTGCCGCAGGAGTTCAGAGGGAGGTGACCCAGTACGTCTCGGCCAGAAGCGTGGTTCACAGGACACCACCCCAGTGCCACAAGAGGTTCAACGACCTCACTCGGATGGTCAGGGTGAGTACATGCTTCAAAAACTTCTACATCCCACCATCTCAACCTCACCCTGTGCACAGACAGTATAAACCGCCAAATCCCCAACATTCACCCACCAACTATACCCATCTACTAAAAGTCACATCCACATCTCTTCAACTAGGGTAGGCACATCTGCCAAACACATGGCTGCACACTCGCTCACACGCTGTCCTTTTTCTTGGAGGCCAAACTTGCTCATAACAGGAGAGAGCATCAACGCATGGGAGGAGGTCAGGTGGAGCTGCACCCCCTCACACAGCTGGAGGAGTGTGTGCACAGCATCATCCCAGCTCATGTCGTGGGCGCTGTGGCAGTCGGAGAGGTCGACCCCTTGGGGACAACGGTATGTTCATCACCTCTCCCTCCTCTCTCATACCACTTCCCCCTCACAACACGAGCCCTTCCCACTTTCCATCTAAGTATACTGTCTCCATTCCTTGCTCCCTTCCTGCCCCCCTCCCCTCACGTTAAACCCACTCTTGTGCCTTAATGCTTTCAGATAATCAGCCACCATCTGACCAGCCTGTCCCTCAGCCTCCCAGTGGCAGCGACGCAGGCGAGGAGGAGGAACACCAAGCCAGAGCCTCACTGCCTGTGTCTCCCGAGGGCGAGACATCCGATAATGGGGCCACGCGGTCACTGGAGAGGAACAGAGGAAATGGCTCTGATGTGGGTGAAGCTCCGGGACCCAGCTCGGGGGCCATCTCCCCGGAGGGTGAGTGCACGCACGAGTTCTGCTGCACAGGATTCAGATGAGGACGTCGATGTGGAGGCGTTGACCAGACGGGCGATGGGCATGCACTCTGAGCTCATGGGTGCAATGGCAAGGGTGCCCGAGAGCATGGATACACTGGCTGGGAGCGTGGAGGAGTCCGCCTCCAGCATTGCTCTCATCTCTGCGCAAACCATCGAGCCCATCCTTGGCAGTTTGCAAAGGATGCTTGACTCGCAGAGAGACCGTGGGGACCCAGACCTCATGCCGCGTATCATGGGTCAGGTGGCAGCATCTATTGCAGCACAGGCCGAGGCAACGCAATGGCTTAGTGCTGGAATCGAGTCAGTGGTTGGTGGCATCCAATCTCAGACTGCTCTCGTGCAGTCTCACATTGATGCCACTCAAGCGCTGACTGCTGCCATCGCCGCTGGGTCGCCCACAGTCCACCGGGGATCTCACGATGCTGCAGCAGGCCAGCAATCTGTGCTCGAGCAGATTGCTCCGGATGCTGAGGTTCTGCCCCGGGGGAGTGGCAGTGTGTCAGTTGAGCAGGAAGGTGCTGTCCTCTCTCAGGATGACAGCATTCCCGCTCCCACCACTGCCACTCCGCCATTGCACTTGCCGCAGCCTGTAACCCAGCCAGCCCAGACTGCTGCCGCCCATGCAGAGTTGGTGCAGTCTGCAGCCGGGCCCTCCAGGCCCAGAGCTGGTCGAGGGCATCCTGCAAGGCTATCTGAAGTCTCTGGCTCCGAGACTCAGCAGCCTTCCACCAGCCTTGCTGCAGCCACTGGGGCCACATTACGGAGGAGCAGTAGGGTTGGGAGGGGGGAATTGCAAAGGGGAGGGAGATAATTGAGGAAGGTCCAGTAAATAATATGGTATGAGCAAATGGAGGGAGTGTGTGTAAATAATTTGATGTGTATAGAAACATAAAAAAATAGGAGCAGGAGTAGGCCATTCGGCCCTTCGAGCCTGCTCCGCCATTCAATATGATCATGGCTGATCCTCTATCTCAATACCATATTCCCACTCTCTCCCCATACCCCTTGATGCCTTTTGTGTCTAGAAATCTATCTATCTCCTTCTTAAATATATTCAGTGACTTGGCCTCCACAGCCTTCTGTGGTAGAGAATTCCACAGGTTCACCACCCTCGGAGTGAAGAAATTTCTCCTCATCTCAGTCCTAAATGTCCTACCCCGTATCTTGAGACTGTGACCCCTCGTTCTACACCCCGCAGCCAGGGGAAACATCCTCCCTGCATCCAGTCTGTCTAGCCCTGTCAGAATTTTATACTTTTCAATGAGATCCCCGCTCATTCTTCTAAACTCGAGTGAATACAGGCCTAGTCGACCCAATCTCTCCTCCTACGACAGTCCTACCATCCCAGAAATCAGTCTGGTGAACCTTCGCTATGGCAAGTATATCCTTTCTTAGGTAAGGAGACCAAAACTGCTCACAGTACTCCAGGTGTGGTCTCACCAAGGCCCTGTATAACTGTAGTAAGACATCCTTGCTCCTGTACTCAAATCCTCTTGCAATGAAGGCCAACATACCATTTGCCTTCCTAACTGCTTGCTGCACCTGCATGTTTGCTTTCAGTGACTGGTGTACAAGGACACCCAGGTCCCTTTGTACATCAACATTTCCCAATCTATCACCATTTAAATAATACTCTGCCTTTCTGTTTTTCCTACCGAAGTGAATAACTTCACATTTATCCATGTTATACTGCATCTGCCATGTATTTGCCCACTCACTCAACTTGTCTAAATCGCCTTGAAGCCTCTTTGCATCCTCCTCACAACTCACAATCCCACCTAGTTTTGTGTCATCAGCAAACTTGGAAATATTACATTTGGTTCCCTCATCCAAATCATTGATATATATTGTGAATAGCTGGGGCCCAAGCACTGATCCCTGCGGTACCCCACTAGTCACCGCCTGCCACCCCGAAAAAGACCCATTTATTCCTACTCTCTGTTTCCTGTCTGTTAACCAATTTTCAATCCATGCCAGTATATTACCCCCAATCCCATGTGTTTTAATTTTGCACACTAACCTCTTATGTGGGACTTTATCAAAGGCCTTCTGAAAATCCAAATACACCACATCCACTGGTTCTCCCTTATCTATTCTTTATAAATATATTGTGTTTGGTAACAAATAGTTCAGTTTGATAAAGAGTTGTGTTTGTTTATGAATAGTTGTGTTTCATAAGAGAGTTGTGATTGATAATAAATTGTTAATTTGACGTAGCACATTTTGTGATGTTTCTCATTTGAGCTTTGCCCGGCGAGCTGGCTGTAATGATGTGGTTGTTCTGCGCAAACGCCATGTGCTCTCATTTATTGGAACCGCTGTGTAATGAGGCGATCACGACCGGCCCTTGCAGCAGCAACATTGAGTGGCTCCCTCCCACGTTGTTCCTCCTCCTCCTCTTCATCTTCATCCTCCTCCTCCGCCTCTTCCTCTCCCTCCTCCTGAGGTGGACCTGCAATCCCTGGTGACAATGGCTGGGCCCTCAGAATGGCCAGGTTGTGCAGCATGCAGCACACAATGAAAAGGGAGACTCGATCAGGGGAGTACTGCAGGGCTCCTCCAGAGCAGTCAAGGCAGCAGAACCGTTGCTTTAGCACGCAGATAGTCTGTTCGATCATGTTCCTGGTGGTGCTATGGCTCTCACTGTATGCGTGC
The DNA here is from genome assembly GCA_030390025.1 of Squalus acanthias. NCBI lineage: Eukaryota > Metazoa > Chordata > Chondrichthyes > Squaliformes > Squalidae > Squalus > Squalus acanthias. The sequence continues at coordinate 23,619,073 of CM059450.1, forward strand.
TGAGCAGGAGTGTTGGGGTTGTGGAGGGGTGTCATCAGTCAGGTGGCGAGTGGATAACCCTTGTCTCCGAGCAGCCAGCCACGAGCTTCATGTGGTGGGTGGAACAGTGCTGGGACACCAGTCTGTCGCAGGATGAATGCATCGTGGCTGCTGCCAGGATAGCGGGCTTTGATGGGGAGGATGCGCTGTCTGTGGTCGCACACCAACTGCATGTTCAGAGAGTGGTAGCCTTTGTGGTTGCAGAACACCTCTGCATTGTGATGAGGTGCCCGCAGTGCCACGTGGGTGCAGTCAATGGCGCCCTGAACCATGGGAATGCCCGCTATCCTTGCAAAGCCACATGAGCGTTCACGCTGTTTGTCTCGGGTCATGGGGAATGAGATGTACTCCCTTCTCCTTCTGTACAGAGCATCTGTCACCTCCCGGATGCAGCAATGGACGGCGAACTGCGAAATGTTTGCAATATCCCCTGTTGAAGCCTGGAAGGAGCCGCTGGCGTAGAAATTGAGAGTGACTGTGACCTTCACTGGCACTGAGAGACATCCTGGTCCTGAGCTGAGGCTGGAGGTCTGGCTGCAGGAGGTGGCCGAGCTCTGTGACCACCTCCTTGCTGAAGCGAAGCCTTCTAAGGCACTGCTCCTCTCGATGAATGTAGGAGAACTGCTCCCGGAATACCCTGGGAGGGTGAGGTCTCCTGTTGCGAGGTCTGTCGGCCCTCCTCCCTCTGGCCATGTTTGGCAATTTCTGTCTCTGCCTCTGCTGCCTCCGACGTAGTTGCCGGGGGGCGAGGTGGAGTCTCAGTACAACCCCATAAATGAGAGAAAAGGACGTGGAAATGTTCCGAGAAATACAAGTGAAGAAACTGTTAGAGCAGCAACAAAGCAAAGATGCAGAAAATGCTGAACGCAACCAAAACGCTGTCTGACAAGCCAGCAATGAATCTGACCTCCCAATGAACCGGCAAGTGATCCCTTTAAATAGCGCCCGGGAGCGGCAATCCCAGGTATCAACGTCTGCTCTTTCTGTTGTTCACAGCGCCAGGCGGTAAGTCAGGGGAAGCGACTGAATTTCGCATCCGGGGTGTTGCACGCTCATTGATGTCACGGTCTGAGCGGCGCTAGAGGGCCAGGCGCTAAGTGTTAGCGCCGGCGCTAAATGGCGACTGAATTTCGCGGGCGGGATTGCAATCGCCACGCCCGAGCGATAAGCCCTTAGCGCCCCACCCGGACACTAACAGGAGGCGCTAAGGTACCAAATTTCTAGCCCCAGGAGTCGCCTGTCGGGGTGGGGGACAGTTTCACCATCTGAAGTGGCTTTTAATAAGGGAAGATTGTCACATCAAAATGAATGTTTGAAATGGGACTTTGTGTGGGTCTGAATCTAGTTTTAATTGAGATGAAAATCAATAATAGTACAGTAACAATATAATGACCCTGTGTAGCAGAGACATCGATGAATTAGTGAATACTAAATGTCACTCACTCACACACTCAGTCTCACTTACACTGATTCTTTCACTCACACGTGCATGCTCACACTCTCTTGCACACTCATGCTCACTGACCACACTCAAACATTTACACTCACTAGTCACACTATAAAAGTAACATTCACTAATAATTGTAATAATGACACTACTGACGGTAGCCACAGCTCTCCAATGATTTGATTGGTTCGATTTACAGAGACTCGGAATCAGTGAGATCTGCTTGATGCTCTTTCACAGCTTCCGCGTTCTTACTTAAGCATCATTCTACCGATTTAATTTTTCTCTCTCTAGCTATCGTAAAACATCGCTCAAAAATGCCCCCAGGAATATTTTCTTTAACTCACAGCCGTGGTGTTGCAGTGAGGGCAGGCGTACGGACTAGAGACTAACTGAATGAAGACCCAAGTGTGAGGGGAGGGAGAGAGGGGAAGGGGGAGGAGAGAGGGAAAGGGAGGAGAGAGGGAAGGGGGGGAGAGAGGGAAGGGGGGGAGGAGAGAGGGAAGGGGGGAGGAGAGAGGGAAGGGGGGAGGAGAGAGGGAAGGGGGAGGAGAGAGGGAAAGGGAGGAGAGAGGGAAGGGGGAGGAGAGAGGGAAGGGGGAGGAGAGAGGGGAAGGGGGAGGAGAGAGGGGAAGGGGAGGAGAGAGGGGAAGGGGGAGGAGAGAGGGGAAGGGGGGAGGAGAGAGGGGAAGGGGGGGGAGGAGAGAGGGGAAGGGGGAGGAGAGAGGGAAGAGTAGGAGAGAGGGAAGGGGGAGGAGAGAGGGAAGGGGGGGAGGAGAGAGGGAAGGGGAGGAGAGAGGGGAAGGG